>VDFB02269509.1:0-23768 GCA_007258455.2 Sequoia sempervirens
ATCTCCAATGATCTCCAAGCTTCCAAGAGTCCTAAATCTATAAACACACAAGAAGAGAAGAAGAAATGTTAAATGTTAGGGCATGGGGGTTTTCCTTGGTCAAACCATGTTTAGGTAATTAAACCAAAATGATGAAATAATGGAATGAAGCATGAAAAATAGAATAGATTACATTTCCATGATGATAGATCTTGAAATTCTACAACAAAACATGTAGAATTTTCCCTTTAATGCTTTAGAAAGCTAACTTGAAGACTTCTAATGGAGAAACTCTAAGTTGCTTGACTTAGAATGGAAGATAGATGATGAATTCAAGATGAGAGATGTAATAATGAGTTGTTAGATGTAAAATGAGAATAAAAACACTTATTTATAGACAAGTGTGACTTAGTACCTGATTATACCTCATCACAGGCTGACATGTAGTGAAAATAATCTTTAAATTTCACGTTTTCCCACTCAAGGGTCAAAATGGGGGCCAGATAGGACTCATTCACCACACATGGTGAATGGGTCCCACCTGGATGGGACTAATTTTCCATGCATGGTGAATGGGTCCCATAAGGGCCATTCTGACACCTAAGAAGCCAAGGAATCAGGAAATAAGGTCTAAAATGTCATCTCGTCAAGTATTTGATCAATTAAAGAATCGGGATGCACAATATGGGTCAATTAGGACCTATTAGTGATTATGTAAATATTGGATAGGGCTTGGGACACATAGATCAATGTGAAATTATGATTAAATACACTTTACAACACTAAAATGAGGTCCACATAGCCTAGGAATGCACAAGAACCAATGTGAATGTGTAAATCACACAACACTAGTTTAACATTAAGTTTATTCCAATAACCTTCTAGATTGATGTAATAATGTTATTAAACACATTTAATAATGTTTAATTAGGGAGAAATAAGTTAATTAAGTCTAGAAAATCATGAAAGTCCTTTACAAGACTTTACAACACTTTTACAAGACACCATTAAAAGCATGCTATTTAATTTGTAAGGGTCCAAGACCTAGTGTGGACACATAAAATACTTCACAACACTAGATTAAGGCCTCATTAAGTTCAATTATCATGAATTAATCCCATGTCAAGAAAAGGGTCCATTTTTCTATGACACATTTGGCCTCCACTTTAGTGAGAGGATGAACCTACTTCAAACTCACACTAAAGTAGACATTCAAGAGAGATCCACATGTATGCCAAGCCCCCAAGATATAAAATCATGCAAAGGCAAGATAGAAAGGGAGATAAGATGGAAAATATGTACTCACTCTAGGCCCACAGAACTTTAGGTCGTCCACGGGGTGAGAAGGGCCAAAACATACTCACTCTAGGGCCATGGAACTTCTAGTCATCTGTAGGGTGAGAAATCCCAAAAATAAGTAAGATACATACGCTAGTTGGTATGCACTCATAAACACAAAAGTGGCTATGGAGAAAGTCATGCCACTAGTTGGGCTTCCCGCTCAACCATTCCAATGTTATACCTCTTGAAAACTTTAACAAGGCATCACAAAGCCAAATGAAATGTAAATGTTAAGCTTAAAATAGTACGACACTATAGGCATGCAAGTTGTGTTATGCAAGGTGGCCAAGAAATGTAAAAATGTAATGTGAAAGATTGTTCAAAGGAGTCTTGTTCAATTTATGCAAGGTCAATCACTTAAGGAACATTGTGTCTAATGTCTCTAAGAGAGGGCCAATCAATGAATAGTATATTCACAATTTAGGGGATGTAGTGTGTCACATCAAACCACAAAGAGGAATGCAATATGCTAAGATAGATTACACTTATGAAGGACATTACACCCAATGTCATCCACAAAGTGGCAAACACATCACGTAAACAACAAGGCTACACTAAGAAGCAATAATGCACATGAAATAATGGTAATGTATGCCCCCCACTTTAAAGGAATTGCTACACATCGTTTTGTGAGAAATTAATTTAAAGTAGAGAAGAAAAGAAAATGCAAAAGAAAACAAGAAATGAGAGACAACTTGGAAAGCTCTATGCCAAGTCATATGTTTTGAAATTAGGTTATGTCATGTTAAGGAAAATTATGAAAATCAAAGAAAGGTTGAATGTCGCATGCAAGTCAATCTTTAGAAATGTCGTTCACATCTCAAGCTTGCTCTTAATATGTTCATGAAAGGTTAACAAGTAGTCAAAAGAGACAACGACAAGTGACATATGGGGAGAAGGTTGTCTAACCCCTTTTCCCCCCCACTGAGTGTAGGACAAAGGTGAGCCTAAAGTGGATGATGGTATGTTTCCCCTTGCTATGAATGTGATATATGAAATAGTGAGAATGTGATTATCCTACAACTATTACATGGCAAGGAGAATCAACTAAGGTTATTGAGGTGAATAAGAAAGAATTGTGGAAGATGCTTGTGTGATAGTATTGATTTTGAGTGAAGGCTTGTTGATCTCGATTAAACAAAAACAACCAAGACCATGAGTTTTGTTTTGTGTTAAGTTCGATAGGGTTGTGGATACCTTGCTCTCGAGCACCACAACCTTTTCCATTATACCCAAGTTGTTTCATGAAATCATACGCTTTTCCATAGATCTTTTTCAGTGTTTTGGAATCAAGTGGTTGTTCATTATTGTGTTCATCAAGAGTTGGTGTGGAGTTTGTGGAATTTTATAAAGTGGTTGAGGCGGATTCTTTTGAAAGGTTATTCGAAAGGTTGGTTGACATGATGTTTGATTGATCTGGTTGTTTTTCTATCTTTTGTGAGAATATGTATTCACCCATAAATTATGGTGTTAACTCTAACGATCCCCAATTGTCATCAAAGAATTTAGATGTCCATTCCTTATCATTATGTTCAATTTCAAGAGGATCTATGTTGGATGTTGGAATCTATGTTGTGAGAGGACTTGTAGCCCCTTTTTCAAGGTTCAAGCAACTTTCAGGCTCGAGAACAGCTTCAACTTGATAAAGTTTATTGTGATAGACATATTTCATTATATGATGAAGGGTTGAAGGCATTGCATTCATCTCATGTATCCATAGTCTACCTAAAATAATATTGTAAGAAAGATCATAAGGCATGAAATGAATAGGAGTTTGCAAAGTAACCACCCCAACCATAATAGGTAAAGTGATTATACCGAGTGGTTTCTTTGTTGTATTATCAAATCCTCGAATAGCAGTGGAATTAGGTATTATTTGTGACCTATTTACTTCTAATAAATCAAGGAGACTCACACCACACACATTAAGAGTAGAACCATTTTCAATAAGAGTTATCTTTATGCCTGTCTGTTTGTATTGAGCAATGATCATGAAAGTGTCACTTTGTTTACGCAACTCTAAAGGAGGGAGCTCATGTTGATGTAAAGTAATGTCAAGATTTTTTTGATTCAGTTTATGGACTAAAGTTGCCACATCATTCAGATTTTTACCATGAGGAACTACAATTTTTTGTAAGGTTGTTTGAAGAATATTGTTGTAAGTTGGTGATGTCTGAAGTAAATCCCAAAGGGAAATTTTGGTAGGAGTATTCTTTAATTGTTCAACAAAATCATACTCCTTTGTGGGTGGGAGGTAACGAGGAGCACTAGGCAGATTTGGTAAAGGTAAAGGGGTTGGGGTTGGCTATGGTGGTTGTGGATTATTTTGAGTGTTATATGTATGAGCAACAGTATCATCACTAGATTGTTGCGATACATTGGTGTTAGGTTTATTAGAGGGATGAAGCAAATGTGAGGGTGGGTAGAGAACACTTTTAGGTTTATTGGAAGGATGAAGTGGATGTGAAGGTGGGTAAATAACAAGTTTAGGTTGTTTGTGGGGAGGTGGATAAAGTGTGTAGTGAGATTGAATATTGTTAACATGTCGTGACAAGTGAAAGTTATCCTTGTCTTCGAAGGGCATGTTATCTTTTTCTTGTATCATAATATCTTCCCTAGAAGGAGAGTTCATAGGAGAACAACAAACCTCATGTTCATGACAATTAAGGTTTGGTTAGATTCCAACATAGCTTCATCACAACTACGGGAGTTATTAATGGTTGAATTATGTTGTGCTACAATATTCTCATGATGTTCATGGATTGGATCGTGTAACACCATAATACCATCTTCACTAATAGGAGAGATATTAAGAGAAGGGAAAAGTTGAATGTTGTCCATAATATCATTGTCGTGATTCATAGTATCTACCCTAGTAGGAGATCTTTGAGAAAGGTGACAATCAAGAGGTGCATCACATGTTGAAGCTTCATCACAAACAGGGGAGCCAGGAAAGGGAGGACAAATAGGATTGGCATGTGTTTCAATGATTGGAGCTTCTTGTTCAAGTAGAGCCTTCCAATTGTTGGGAACATTAGGAAGGAGAGAAATAATGTTATACCTCTCAATCATTGGGTTGCTTGATACAAACATATTCTCCTCACAAATGTGTTGGTCAAAATCAGTCATGAAATTATTGGCACAAATAGGGGAAGTGTTGGGAGATAAATAGAGATTAGGTAAGGTGGTATTCAGGAATGTGTCTATGTTTTCAGCATGTTGTTTGCTAACATCCTCTGATTGGGAATAAGAAAATGGACAATCAAGACTTAGAATTCTTGTTACTTCTTTCACCAAGATACCTTTGTCACTAATAGGAGAGGTATTAGGAGAAGAACACGTATGTGTGTTACGATTGTCTACATTTAGTCCATTCTCACCGATGGGCAATGTAAGATTAAGGATTGTATCAATGGTTTGATTAGGTTTCTGAAAGTCCTCATTATGGTAATCAAAATTGAACTCATGAGAATGAATGTTGTACTTATACAGTCCATTATTAATAAAATCAAAGCCACACCTTTTGAAGGAAAACATGTTATGATGAAGAAGAAAAGAAAGTGTAATGCAATGACTTAAGATGAAATGCAATTTTTCAGATGATAATTAACTGATTATGCTATGTAACAATATGAGAATGCAAATGTAAAATATAAACCATGCATGAGATGAGCTAATTTAGGCTATATTTTATGAAATGGATGCTACAGAAATGCAACTAACTGATATATACAAGTTAAGGCACCAATCAGAAGCCTAAAAACTAATTTCTAAGATCTAGAAAATGTTGTTTCAAGTGCCAAAAGGGACTGATTCGCCCAAGGTGGCGAATGAGTCCCAATATCAACCTTTTTTCAAAATTTTCAGAATTTGAGACTGATTTTTATGAATTTGGAGAGCCAATACACAAACTTAAATGAAAAATGTAGAATTTCAACAAATCTAAATGAATTTAGATGTTATTAATGCAACTTAAATACACTTTTTATGAATGCAAGATTTAACACCTAGCATGCAAATGAATCAAGAAAATCCTAATGTAGGCTAGATTTATAATGAAAGACACCACATCAAAAAATAGAATTATTCAAAAATTCGGGTTCACCAAAATGTGACAGATTTTTGGACCCAATGGACTCTCTAACTCTTATAAGGTTTTTCACCCAAAAGGAGGAGATTAGATCCAAAAATGCTTATGTAACACTCAAATTAGGATGTGTACAATGTGTTATGAGCTAAATGGAATGATCTAAGTGAATCTAAACAATCACCTACAAATGAATGGAAAAATGCATGAAATGAGTCAAACTAAAAGTGTGCACCTAGAACCTTGATGAGAATTTGGAAATTACTTTTGAAATGTTGTTGATGCTAAAATTTGTTAGGCTGGAGGGACTCATTACCATCATTTGGGTGAATTAGTCCCTGGATGCATAAGCTGACAAAAGTGCTCAAAAATGTTAAAATCCAAAAATTAAACCTTGGGGTGGGACTCATTTTCCACCCATGGTGAATGAGTCCACTTTTTAATTTTGGTATTTTCAAAGGTGGATTCTGAAGCTTCCAATTTTCATTTTGATGTTCAACAGGTGTTCGCTTCTTAAACTCTAATTTATAGGTCTAAAAATGGATTTTTGTTTATATCTTGACTTGATGAATGAAGAGAATTTAGAAATTTGCAACTTGATCTCCAATTGTTTCGAGCTTCGAGTCCTAAATATGTAAACACATAAGAGAAGAAGAAATGTTGAATGTTAGGGCATGGGGGTTTGCCTTGGTCAAACCCCATTTAGGTAATTAAACCAAAATAATGAAATAATGGAATGAAGCATGAAAAATGGAATATATTAAACATTTCCATGATGATATATCTTGAAATTCTACAACAAAACATGTAGAATCTTCCCTTGAATGCTTTAGAAAGCTAACTTGAAGACTTCTAATGGAGAAACCCTAAGTTGCTTGACTTAGAATGGAAGATAGATGATGAATTCAAGATGAGAGATGTAATAATGAGTTTTTAGATGTAAAATCAGAATAAAAACACTTATTTATAGACAAGTGTGCCTTAGTACCCAATTATACCTCATCACAGGCTGACATGTAGTGAAAATAAACTTTAAATTTCACATTTTCCTGCGCAAGGGTCAAAATGGGGGCTAGATAGGATTCATTCACCACACATGGTGAATGGGTCCCACCTGGATGGGACTAATTCACCATGCATGGAGAATGGGTCCCACAGGGGCCATTCTGACACCTAAGAAGCCAAGGAATCAAGAAATAAGGTCTAAAATGCCATCTTGTCAAGTATTTAATCAATTAAAGCCTCGAGATGCACAATATGGGTCAATTAGGACCTATTAGTGATGATTTAAATGTTGGATAGAGCTTGGGACACATAGATCAACGTGAAATTGTGATTAAATACACTTTGCAACACTAAAATGAGGTCCACATAGCCTAGGAATGCATAAGAACCAATGTGAATGTGTAAATCACACTACAACACTAGTTTAACATTAATTTTATTCCAAGAACCTTCTAGATTGATTTAATAATGTTATTAAACACATTTCATAATGTTGAATTAGGGAGAAATAAGTTAATTAAGTCTAGAAAAGCGTGAAAGTCCTTTACAATACTTTTACAAGATGTCATTAAAAGCATGTTATTTGATTTGCAAGGGTCCAAGACCTAGTTTGGATGCATAAAATACTTCACAACACTAGATTAAGGCCTCATTAAGTCTGATTATCATGAATTAATCCCATTTCAAGCAAAGGGTCCATTTTTCTATGGCACACATAGTTCTATCAATATGTTCCATGATATTTATTTCCCCTTATCTATTTGAAGTTCTGCATGACAAATTGTTCTTCACGGTACTCTTCTTTCCACATGCCCATAACACACTGTTCATTCTCACCATTTGCTTCTTATATGCTGCATATTTTAAAATTCTAATAAATTTGGCTTTTCTCTTTAATATTTAGCACCAGATAAGTGTCATTCTAATACCTATTATATGAGTGCAAAGACACTTAATAATCACAGGAAAAGAAAAGATGGTTGGAAACCCACATTAAATATACCTTAACACCATGGAGAATAAAACAAGTGACCTACAATAATTAACATTTTGTTATGAGCAAGTGGATATTGATACAACACAAGCAATCTATGTAACATTCAGCTCCTCAATTCAAAATTCAAGCTACATTATTTGGCAATGAATATTATAGAAAAAATACAGGAATTATAAAATAACTATTAGGGTATGTGCAGGATCATGATGGGCCAAAAGTGGCTGATATATTGATGGGTATGTGTAGAGATTATGTAGATGCAATGACTTTTTTACCAAAATTGATGAAATGAAAAGTTTTAAAGAGATTCTCATATTTCCACCAATATAAATTATGCTTTACTTTTAATTTTATTAATGTGGTATTATTCATGTTTCTATTTGAGATTATGACTAAAGTCCTAATTGATAGAATTTTGATTGAAAACATCTATGAAAAAACTTTCAAATGGTATCATATTTTGGAATCTAAAACATGTGTCACATTCTATGTTTTTTCATACTATAGGATTAAAAGAAAAAAGATTGAATCTCATGAAGTTTTGACCAAGTTAAAAGGTGGTCAAACATACATTTTATATTTTTTAAAAATTGTAATAAAAATTCATAATTAATTATTTACTTGGAAAAAATTACAAAAATATGCATCACACATCTGGACATGGGTCACTCTAATTATATCTAAAAATATTATAAAAAATATTATCATTTTATTGTGGTTGGGGTGGTGGGACAAACACCTACTTCTTATTTTTTTCCACAGAGGTGCAAGTACTCTGCGTGAAATTTCAAATTTTCACCAAAATGAATTTTTTTTTTTTTTTTTAAAACCTAGTAGTTTAGAAACTACCTTGAATTTTCTACAAATTCTATTCTTACATATTTTTGAATTAATATAGATAACTTATTCAATTTTTTATGACAAGTTGCCTAACTCTGAGTTTTTTGAATTTTTTGCCACTTAAGGGCCTTTTTTTTCCATGATGATCCTACACATACCCATTAGAAAAACACTTTAGAATCACAGGTAGATTGCACATGATCGAAAACCCACATTAAACATATTAATAAAACATAACCAGTCTATGTAACAGTTGAGTTGTGAATTGAAAATTCAAGCTACATTCTTTGGCAATCAACCCGCATTAAATAGAAGTGGTAAAGCCAATGGGCTCCAATACCCTACACAAAATGGATATTAACGCCATAGACTTAATTGAAAATTTGACATGCATTACTTGCAACTAAATATTATAGGCGAATAGAGAAATTATAAAAGAGCTATTAGAATAACACTTGACAACCACTAAAATATTTTCATCTCCTAAATCTTCATGCTTTCATACTAGCTCTCTGCATATATATATATATATGGAATTAGTCCTATGTTAATCTCCAATCGCTACTATGTTAGTGAGTATAACACCAAAGGTGCATAGAGATAACTACAAACAATAAATGAGGGGAGAGAAAATTACTAACCCTGACCATATTTTTTGATGAAAGAAAGAAGATTTAGGTCTAATTTCTCTATCCATACAAAGGCATATTCTCTTTGAAGTCTCCAAAATGGGTATAATGTCAAAGATACAAACATATAACAAGGAATAATAAGCAGAGAGAAAAAGACATGAACAATAAATTACTCACTCTAACACATCTTATACAATTTCTCTACAATATTTATTTCCAAAGAGCGTAGCTCGAATCTTGTATTAATATGTTACATCATATTATTTTGTTCTCATCTATTTCAATTGGAGATCCATTCACAAAGATTCATTCACACGCTATAGAGACTGTATAATGACTAAAAAGGTGCATAAAGATGCATAGAGATAACTAAAACAATAAACCAAGGGCAAAAAAATTACAACAATCTCTCGTTTTAACTACAATTTTTCCATCCAAAAGATAGCAATAATCTTTTTAAAGTCTGCAAAATGGGTGTAACATTGAAGATAGAAACATGTAACAAGAAGACATGAACAATAAATTAATTATCCATGCAAAATACCCATGCAAAACAACTTTATCTACATTTCATGCCTAATATGTGTATGCAAAAATATGTTTGTGAAACATGGGCACATATAACAACCAATAGCCAGTGACATTTTTTACTATCGTCTTCTCTCGAATGAAGACCACAATGGCTCTTTCAACAATACAACTTAATCAATATATTTTCTTGCACATTTTGGAGCACATCTATGTTCAAACCCTCCAATGACAATTCAACCTAAAATAATATATGTACATATATGTGTATGTGTATATATGTATATGTATATGTATATGTATATGTATGGGTAAAAGTACAAAGTCGTGTCACACTTTTACAAAGGAAATGACCAACACTAATCTAACTTTTAAAATTGAAGATCATTAGAAAGGGGCATATATGTTTTGAATTTTGAAATGATGTAAACTAATAAAATGTGTATTTTAAGTATATTTTATGTTTGTATTTTTTTGAAAAAATTAAAAAACTATTTGAATATAGTCTTTTATAAATTAACACTATAATTTAGTTGTTGATAAAATGCTGAAAAATGATGTTACATGAGACATCAAGATTTATATAGAAAAATTTCTTTTTTTTCCTTCAAATTTTTGTGCATATTTATGATTTGAAACTTTAGGACATGGATATATTTTTTTGTAATTTTAATAGATAAATATTTAAATGTGCATGTATTAAAACATGGTTGTTTCCACTTGACATCAACTTTTATATTAAATATTTATCTAAAATAGAAAACAAATTATAGTATCTTAATCTAGATTCTTTTATCTAGGGCATCATATTTTTATTTTTATTTTTTAATAAGTTTTAGTATTTTTCTTGACATGGTAATCAACCTAATATTTTTGTGTTGATAACCCACTTTTAGTAAAAAATAAAAATAAAATATAAATAATAATTGAACTATTAAAATAGATATATATTTGAAAACTACACTTATGAATCTACAAAAGGGTATTTTTTATATTTTTTAAAAAAAATTATTTATATGAGTAGGAGTTGTTGAAACATTAAATTTTTTGAATAATTTCATTTTTTAATAAATTGGCCTAAAAGTGGTGCTACATGGGTAAAAGCACAAAGTTGTGTCACACTTTCGAAACTTATCGACAAATGAATTTAAGTATTTCTAACTAAAAATCAATTTTGGTCAAACATATGATCTAGTAAGATTCATTCTAGCTAAGTTATATGCTTCCACAACTTTTTCAACTAAAATTGTTGGCTAAAAATGTATGGAGCATCACTTTGAGTCCAATTTACCAAAAAAAATAAATTATTTGAAAAACTTGAAGTTTCAATAACTCTTGCTAATGTAAACAACATTTTTTTAAAAATATAAAAATACCCTTTTGTAGATCCATAAGTTTAGTTTTCAAAAATATATTTATTTTAATAGTTTAATTATTTTTTATATTTTATTTTTTACTAAAAGTAGGTTTTCAGCACAAAATATGAGGTTGATTACTATGCCAAGGAAAAATACTAAAACTTATTATTTGAAAAAATATGATGCATAGATAAAAGAATCTATTTTAAGATGGTATAATTTTGTTTCCATTTTAGATAAATATTTAATATGAAAGTTGACGTCTGATGAAAATAGTTGTTTTTTGATTCATGCACATTTTAATATTTATTTAAAAATATATATATTATCAAAATTGGGAAAAAATATATCCATGCACTAAAATTTCAATTTATAAATATACATAAAAAAATGGAAAGAAAAAAAATAAAATTTACTATAAAAAGTTTGGTGTCCCATGCAACTTCATTTTCAGCATTTTATCAACAACTAAATTATAGTTTTAATTTATTAAAACTATTTAAAATAATTTTTTATATTTTTTTAAAAATACAAACATAAAATATACTAAAAATACATATTTTACTAGTTTACATCATTTCAAAATTTCATACTTTTAGTGATTCAAGCTTAAAAATTGGATCAACATTGGTTGTTTCCTTTATAAAGTGTGACCTATTTGTGTTTTACCCATATGATTTAAAACAATTTTAATTGGAAAAGTTGTGGACATATCTAACTTATCTAGAATGAGTCTTACTAGATCATATGTTTGACCAAAATTGATTTTTTAGTTATAAATACTAAAATTCACTTGTGCTGATAAGTTGGTTGAAAGTGTGACATAGCTTTGTACTTTTACCCATATGTATATGTGTATATATGTATATGTATATGTATATGTCTATATATATGTATATGTATATATGTATGTATATGTATATGTATATGTATGTATATGCATGTATATGTATATGTATATGTATATGTATATGTCTAACATGTTTTATTGTAGATCTATATGATTTCCTTTATAATGTTGCACAAATACAATAGGCATCCAAAAAAATTAGTGTACTCTAAATTGTCTATAAACAAATTGTTCAATGCTCCAACAACTCAATCCAATGTTGCTATTGCTTGTTAAACACTGTCAACAATACATGTAAGTACAAAAAATTTCCATTATCAATAAATAAATTTGGTGAACCAATTGTAAATATCATTGATTATTTCCAATTTTAGATTCTTTATATTGATTTTACCAATATACTTACTGATTTTTTATGGTTTTTTCTTGATCTTGCTTTCCCATCCACTAACATACCCCTCTCTTCTATTTGCAGGTACTAGGCTAAAGCATAAAAAACACTCCAAAATCAATGATGCTTGTTTTTTAAAGAATTACTACAACAAAAAAACACTTCAATATGATATATCATATATGAAAACACTAAATTTTGCTCAACTTTGATATTGTGTGATGTATAATGCAACTCCACAAAATTTCTCGTGGACATTTCATACTTTTCTTGCTCAGGGGTTTGGCTAGAGTCCCCGAGGCTCCATGATACCAATATGGCAGGGTGGATAACGAGTGTGAGATTTTTCTTTTGGATTTTAACACCATATATTTGTTCCTACATAGGTACATGTGTAATATTTTATTCATTTATTCTAAGAATCCAAAAAAAATGTGTTGCATCACCACACTCTTCTCTTACTGAGATCTCTTTATTTGTTTCTAATAAAAAATGGTTTGACTAAGTCTTCAATTGCACTATGAAGTTATTCATTAAAATTTGACTTTTTTATTCCAAATTTCCTTGTAATTGACTACTTTTCAATCCTTTATACTTGTCCCAATTTGATTTTACTACTACTAACCCAAAAAACACATGCATACTAAAAGTTTAATTTACAAAATTATGGACTAAATAGTAATTATAAAAAGTATCCAATATCAAACATCTTTCTTTCTTCAAAAATATGTGATACCCAAAGTTATCGACTACCTTTGTTAAACAATACTTTTAAATGCAGTATTAGCAATTAAAGGCATGGGTAATAACTCTTTAAAAAGTCTACCTTGTATTTCTATGCATATGTATCTTACCATTATTAAATAATAATTAATTAATTGATTGAATAACCTAGACAAAAAGCTAAAATATACATGTGCATCAAGGTCTAATAAATATAAAACTAAAATAGAGATAATATTATCCCATACCTTAAATTTTGGCATGAAATTGTTGTTGTTAGAAAAAAAAAAATTAATTTAAATTTAATTTATATTTTTCAGTTATCATTTTTAAAGAATAGTATTAAAAAATTGTATTTGTTCACAATTATTTTACTATATTCTTAACATTATTAAGTAAAATCAATTTTGTGTTGGAAAAAGATTTGGCAGGAGGACTGCATGCTTTTCAAAATCAACTTGCAAGGAGTCGAGCTGGTGAAGAGGAAAGGATAAAAATTGGTACCATATTTATAAACAAAGGTTTATCTTGAAAGTCTTGACGTTTGTTACACATTTAAAATCGTGTGCTACTTCAATGCTTGTGTTTATATTGCAATGAAACTTTAACTATTGTAACTAAAACTATTAAATATTACATATTAATAAAATAAAAATTATTGATGATAACTTGTTTAAAATTAAAATTAATGGATAGATTGTACCTAATTAGATTCATTCAACATGGCCTACAGTTTTATTTTACATTTTTATTAATCAATTTTCAACTACTAGTTTTTTATGTGGAGATGCACAAATCGATTTCTCCTCTTCATGGAAAAGGTCCATAGTGTCTCACCCCTGGCTAATGAGATATGAACTAACCTTAAACATTACTTCCTATTGGCTAATTAACAAGCTCTTCGTTTCTTGACTCAATCAAACAATTCTAAATATTATAGATTTTTTGTATGCTGTGGTTATTTTGTTTGTATGGAACATAAAAGTTTCCTTCTCTACCCCACTAGATTGTCCCTTGTGGTGCAACCCTATCGGCTGATTGTTGCATGCATGTGCATGTGACTGCTAGTTTTTATGGCCGTGTAGGTCATTATGTAATGACTTTTTTGGATTTCATTGAGGTCAAAATAGGTCAATGATATTGTTATTTGTCTAAGTTAAAATTGTGGTCAAAAAATATTTTTTAATGTTTGTAATTCAAGAAAGGACTTTATCAAATAAGTTGTTGGTTTCATTTGATAAAAAGAATTGGCGATCAGTTCTAGTTAAAATTGTTAGTCCCAATTAGTTAATTATTAGCTAATACTTAAGTAACCAACCCATAAACTCTTTTGATGTGAATGACTATAAACACTCTTTGGGGTTCCATGATGATTACTAAACAGATATAGGTTGAAGGCTAGATTTTCTTAAGAAACAAGTTGTTTATAGTATGATATCATTTCAAGTAAATTGTAGTAATAAGAAGGAAAGTATATTTAATTACCATTCTTAAGTATCATTTTTGGATAAGAGCATGAAATATATATATACACACACAAAAACAAAAGTATTCAAATATATGGTGTAAATCTTAAAAAAATAAACGATGGTATTTGAAAAATAGTTATATTATTTTATCACTATAATATATATATAGAAGAGATCTTAAATTTATGTGTTAATATGAATATGTATTAAATTCAACCATATCTGTGTGATAATTGA
The DNA here is from genome assembly GCA_007258455.2 of Sequoia sempervirens. Classification (NCBI taxonomy): domain Eukaryota; kingdom Viridiplantae; phylum Streptophyta; class Pinopsida; order Cupressales; family Cupressaceae; genus Sequoia; species Sequoia sempervirens. Next base: position 14,438 of record VDFB02269509.1, read on the forward strand.
GTATAAAATCTAGTTGTCAATAACCAATTTGAAAAAGAGGTGCGTGAACATATGACACACATTACCAATGATATGTATATTTATTTATTATTTAAAATATTTAGCCAAAGTAATGCAAAACCATTTCTTGCATTGTTGATTCAAAGTGTCTATTGTTACAAATTAGTTAGAGATGTCATACTTCACTACAACGTGTCTAGAGTTGCATGAAAAAGCTATTTGTATTTAGTACAAAACACTAATTCTTAGATCCGTCATTATGATCTTGGAGTTTCCTAGGATTTGATACTCTCGTGAAGAGTAGGGCCACTTCAAGATGGACGGTATGTGAGGAATTTCCAATCTATAGTTGAAGGAAAAGAACTCAAGTGATTCTCTCCCTATTATAGTTAAGATGCCAAAGACTTGGTCTATCAAAGAAATTTTATTTGGTTTCACTTGGAATTTTATTATTTCTAATATATTTTACTTCACATCTTTGATATGACATTTATAAAATATTATATTGATCCAATCCTAAAAGATGCAATATTTAATTAAACATACTTGTTTGAAAGCATTGTACTCTTTGATAAAATGGAATGATGATATGCTTCATAATACAACTTGGTGGTACCAAGACGAACAATATTGGTAAATCTATTTTAAAGGCTTAAATACCACTACTTAATGTAAATCCAAAAATGTGACTAAAAAATATGAAAATACATGTATTTTGTGACATCATAGATTATGCCACATAACCAAAAAAGGTTTTTGAAATATTATGAATAATTGTATTTTTGATGATTTCTCCTATTGTAATGAGTATTTTGATTTAGAGTATTGTGAGCATTGTGTGTTTGGGAAATGAAATAGAGCATCATTTCCTTTAGGAAGTAATAAAAACAAGAGTAAATTATAATTATTCATATGGCTATTTTTTTTCTTATGGATGTTTATTTTATTATAAAATCTTATTATTTTGTGTCATTTATTGATGATGTTTTAAGGTTTACCTAGATTTATTTTTATGAGACAAAATAATAATTTTTTCACTATGTTTAAAGAATTTAAAGTCTTGGTAGAACATTAATAAAAGAAATAGATAAATTTTTGAGATCTGGTAATAGAGGGGAATATTGTTCTAAGGAATTTGATGAGTTTTGAAAATATGCATATATCATAAAGAAAAAGACTGCTCCTTACATACCTCAACAAAATGAGGTCAAAAAAAGGAGGAATGAAAATTTAATAGAAAGTTATACAAGTATGTTAAGTGATGCATAGTTGGATAGATGCTTTTTGGTAGAAGTCATGAGTACTAATGTTTTCTTGATTAATAAATCTCTTTGTAAGACTCTTGATTTGACACTGTAGTGTAGGAAAAAGTATCCCTTTTTCACACTTAATCTAGAAATAATTAATAATAAAATAAGCTTAATGATGCCTTGATTTAGTGTTGTAATATGTTTTTCATATTCACATTAAGTTTAGGGCCCTTTTAAATTAAATGGACTTAATTATGCCTTGTTTTTTATGTTGTAAGGTGTACCTTTACACTTTCACATTAATATAGGGCTTTATTAATTGATTGAGGTTAATTTTCCTTAATTGATCCCTTTAATTCAAATCCAAGCCTAATTAAATACAAATTTTGAGGGATAAAACCCGACATTCATAAATGCCATTACACAACACTTAAATTTGGAAGATGTGTGTCCTAGGTAAGTGACCTAGGACCCATTCGCCAAAGGACGAATGGGTCCTCACTTAGACCTGGGTATGTGTAGGATCATGATGGGCCAAAAAGTGGTGATATGATGGGTATGTGGCTAGCGACCTTTTTTTACCCAAAATTGATGAAACGAAAAGGGTTTTTTAAGGAGATTCTCAGTGTAGACACATAAAATGACCTAGGCCTACAAGCTCTATTTTTACCACTTTTGTCCTAGCATAATTATGACATTTTAATTATGTCTTTGGTCCACCTTCAACTATTGATTAAATAATTCATAATTATTTAATTAATCCATGTCTTTTTATTCTTCATGATTATTAAATAAATATATTTTATTTATTCAATACGTCACTAATTGTCTAAAATCTTCCCATAATTAAATAAATGTCTTAATTTATTTAATTATCTTTATTCATTATGTCTTCCTAATTATTAAATAAATACATTTTGTTTATTTATTTAATATGTCGCTAATTCTTAAGTGTTCTTATAATTAAATAGATTTATTAATTTATTTAATTATTAATCACATTTTCTAAATTAAATAATTATCTTTAATTATTTAATTGCCTTATTTGACAATTCCTTCATTTTAAATAAAATTAATTATTTAAAATGACCTCACATGCTAACTGCCACTTCTTTTTAGTAAATAATCCAAAATCAATTATTTACTTTAACACAAAATCCATATTTTGAATTAATTTTAATTCAAAAATGGTAATATTCTTCCATAAATCAAGTAATTGCTAAAATTATTGATTTTCCAAATCTTATCTTTCTGTCCAATCTTTATCTTCTTGATTTTTGAAATCTTTCTTTTTTTGGATAATCTTTATCCTCCTGTCACATTTATTTTCAACTATCGATTTGATTTTCTCAAATTGCATCTTGGTCACTCACTTCAGATTTTTTCCCTAACCCTAATTATGGGTTGTCACACATAATCTTGACCTCTGATTTTAGGATTTCATCAACTTTTAATCTTGGTCATCCATCCAAAATTACATTTTCTATAAAATGTCAATTTTCTCACATTTTGAAAAAAAAAATGCACACACACTTCATATACTTAGACTTCTTTTGCATTTTCATACTTGACCTCATTACTTATTGAGTCTTAGTCTTTCTTGTCATAGGCATAGTCATATTTACATAGTCTTAGTCTTTATTGTCATTGGCATAGTCATATTTTCTATAAAATGTTATAATGTTATAGTCATTTTAAATCCTTCAAAATCTTGCTTTGGACATTGTCTTTGTCATTAAATTGCTCACACACTCAATCTGAGGGCAACATATCACATTTGTAGCAAGTTAGAAGAGCTATGGAGGTGATTCATGGAGTTTTTGAGGACAATCTGGTATAATCGTTTTGTTTTATTCATTGTGCTTCATAGCTTTCTTTGGGTTTTGTGTTTATTATCTAATCTACTAACGTTTAAGAAAATACCCATTGATACACTCAGCTTTCCACCAATATAAAGTATGTTTTATTTTGAATTTAATAAATAATCATTATTCATTTTTTATTTGAATTATGACTAAAGTCTTGATTAATAGGTTGATTGAAAAGCATCTATAGCTTTCAAATGGTATCACATTTTTTGAATCTAAAACACACATCACATTTTCTACTTTGCATACTATAGGATTAAAAAAATTAAAAATTCATGAAGTTTTGACCAAGTTAAGGTGGTCAGACATACGAATTTTTATATTTAAAAGTTGTAATAAAAATTCATAATTAATTATTTACTTGGAAAAAAGTTACAAAAAATATGCATTACATCGGGACATGAGTCATCTACTTATATCTAAAATCTTATAAAAATATATTATCATTTTATTGTGGTTAGAGTGGTCAGACAGACACCTACTTATTTTTTCCCTAGAATTTAAGTGCTACTACATTAAAATTTCAAATTTTCACCAAATAGATTTATTTTTTTAAATAAACCTAGTTGTTTAGAAACTACATTCAATTTTCTACAGATTCTATTCTTACATATTTTTTAAATAATATAGATAACTTATTCAATTTTTTACGTCAAGTTGCCTAACTCTGATTTTTCTAAATTTTATCGCCACTTAAGGGTCTGTTTTTTCCATGATGATCCTGCACATACCCACCTATGACCCTATTTTTATATGATGTTTAACACTAACCAATTTGTGTCCTAGGTAAGTGGCCTAGGGCGAATGGGTCCTCACTTAGACCTAGGAACCACCTTTAAAATATGTTTTTGGCAGTATTTTAATGATTTCAAATCTATAATTCAATGTTAGCTTATGATATTTGAATTTCGGGAATTAATGTTAAGATATGTATAAGTACAAGGTTATTTCAGTATGTTTCACCTATATTTTTAAGAGTTCAAATCCTATTAAAAACTTTATGATCAAGAGTGATTTCAAGAGCATTTCAAGACATTCAAGGGTAGAATTATAGAAGATTATTGCAACAATCAAGATTCCTTTCATCATATCAAAGGTTTGTTGCATCATGCATGTTGTTTGAGCTAATATGTTGATGTATTGTTCAAGATCAATTTAACAATATCAGAGGAATTATCTTTAATCAAGTTTTATGATAAAGATCTACATTCATTGAGGCTACTTCATACTAGTTTTTAGATTTGTACTCCAAGGTTCAAATAAGGTTTGTTGAGTTGTTACATATTGTTGTTCATTCATCATTCATTATTTCATGTTTCATTTCATTTCAAGGTTTAATTACCAAAACAGGGTTTGACCAAGGCAAACCCCCATTCCCTAACAAACAACATTTTTCTCTTTTTTATGTGTGATTGCAAATTTTAGGTGCAAGATTCTTTGAAGAGCAAAATTGAAGAAAGTTGCAAGAAAAGTTGTCAAATCAAGGAAACTCTTCTACAAATTTTATTTTTAGCTTTCTAGCAATGAGCACCTGGAATTTGGGAGTGTAGACCTGGCATAACAGAACCCAGAAAGCATTTTCCAAAAACCCTAGTAGCCAAGATCCATTCTCCATAAGGTGAATGAGTCCTTAGTGAGCTTAAAAAGGTGACTTTCGATGAAAGGTACATAACATTTTCCCCTTTCTAGATCTTCCTTTTGATTTTTGTTTATGTCAAATTTGATTGTTGTTCTTCATTTGCATTTTACAACACGCATTTTGACTGAAATTAGAGAAATAGGTTCTTTATGGTTCATCACTCCATTGTGGTGAACCCACCCCATATTTTTCTTTGTTTCAAACACCTTATAAAGTGTGGAGAGATAAGAAACCTTTTATTTCACATTTAAGTGTTTGGATATGAATATTTTGTTCACGTGCCTAAACAAAAGAGTTCTAAGTTGGATTTAAAATCATATAAATGTCTTCATTAGATAGGTGAGAATGTTAGAGGATATAATTTTAAAAATCTTTTGACTAAGAATTTTTCCTATTCTTGAGATGTGAATTTTATGGAACTTAGAGATTTTTCTAATCCTAAACAACCATAAGATAAAGATGGAAAGTAATAGTGTATTTTTAAATTAATTAAGAAGATACAGATGTGGAAGAACATATTGATGGACTAGAGGATAGAGAAGATGAAGAGTGAAGAGGATGAAGAGATTTCAAGTGAGATTTTTGAGAAGGATTACTTTGAAGCTACTAAAGATGTTGATCATGTAGAAGAAAAAGAGGAAGAATCTCTTACTCCACAATGGAGAAGATCCATAAGACAATAAAATTTAGTTGATAAGTATAACCCACCAGATTATTTTATGTGTTTTCTTTATTATGTATTAATGATGAACCTTGATCCTATAGTGAATCTAGTTTTTCCTATTATAATGATTCTTGGAAGTAAGTCAATTAGGAGGAAATTATGGATTTAGAGTCTTTTAATACCTAATATCTTTCGTGTTTTACCAAAATAAGAAAATAAATTGGATGTAAGTGGGTCTACAAGAATTTTAGAGAAAATGGTTGATTAGAAAAGTACACGGTTAGAATAGTGTCCAAGGGCTACTCCCAAAGAGAGGGAATTTATTTTGGTGAAATTTTATCTCCCATTTCTAAATTATCCTCAATTAGATTTATTTTATCCATAAATATTGGTAATGATTTTGAAATTGAGAAAATAAATGTTAAGGCTAAATTTTTGCATGGAGATTTGAAAGAGGAAATTTATATGTAACCAAAAAGATTTGAGGTATAAGGAAAGGAAAACTTGGTTTGAAAATTAAGATCTCTTTATGATTTAAAATAATCACCTTGGATGTGGTGTCAAAAATTTGATTCTTTTAATGTTGAAATTGGGATTTTTAAGAGGGAAAGAGGATCATTGATATCAATTTTTTATTCTTTTAATGTTGAAACTAGATTTTTTAAGAAGTGAAGTGGATAATTATTATTACATTAGATGTACTAATCATTGCATACTAATTATTTCCTTGAATGTGGATGACATATTTTTTAGTAACACCAAGCTTACAATGAGTTAAAATATCAACATTTAGATGAATTTGAGATGAAGGATTTGGGGGTTTCTAGGAATATATTAAGAATGGAAATTTGGAGAGATCACGAGAAACAAAAATATTTTCTATCACAAAGTATGTAAATAATATTTTAAACAAATTTAATATGCAAGATAATGAGCCCATTATAATTTCATTACTAGTTGGCACTAAGCTTACATTAGATTTGTGTCCCAAGTGTGAATATGATCTTGAGGATATGTCTAGTGTGTCATGTGGTAGCATAGTAGGAATTTTTATATTTGTAATGGTTTTCACTAGGATAGAAATTGCCTAAGCAATGGGAGTATTGAACAGGTTTATGTCTAATCCTAGTAGAGAGCACTAGAATTATGTGGAGAGGGTGTTAAGATATTTGGGTGGTACTTATCATTATTTTTTTGTTTTTCCTAATACTCATAATGTGGATAAGATATTAGACATATAGGGTTTTATTAATGTAGACTTAGCTAGTGATTTCGATAGTCATAGGTACACTAGTGGCTATATTTTTAATTTATTTAATAGTAGTGCAATGAGCTAGATGAGTAAAAGGAAACCCACGGTTACTCTTTCCACCATAGAAGTAGAGTATATGACTACTAACCATGCCTCTAAGGAGAATTTTTTGTTAAAGAGACTTGATAAAAGTATTTATTTTGATTGTATGATTGTTAGAATCAAATGTGAGAGTCAAAGAGCTATTTGTTTGGACAAAAATCCTATGTATCATACTTGCAAAAAGAATGTTGATGTTTAGTATCACTTTGTGTGAGAAATAATTGATAATGGTAAGGTCTTGATAGAGAAGGTTAACAGGTTGAATAATGTTATCGATTCACATGTGATGGTAGTGACAATAGGTAGCTTCTCATGGTGTAGGAATTCCATGGACTTGTTTCTTATACTTAATTAATTTGTGTTTTCCTATGGATGTATTTACAATGTATGATGTCATGTGGGAGAATGGTAGTATTATGATGGTATCAACCTTGCAAATATTATACATTTAATAATTTGTAGCATTGTAAACTATGCTCCCTGGGGGTGAAGCACAATTTCACATTTTTTGGTACTTTCTTTAGAGTCCACTCTCCTAGTCTGTTTTAGGATCATTTCTAACATTTTCCTTACCTCTAACTCAAGAGATATGTTGGATTCTTCCCTAAAACCCCTACTAACAATTCTATTCCCAAGAACTTTGGTCAATGCTAAAATCAAAGTTAAATCCTAACTTAGTGAACCTTTTATTAGTTGTTCATGTTTGGACATGTGTGTGGTGCATGTAATCTATAATGATGCACATAAACTCTAGCATGGCTCACTAGCATCCTACTTGTATGCATGAAAAGACAGGAAACTTTCGAGAGTCAACCCTTTCCTTGAGTGATGTGCCCTCGATTTTGACATTTGAATACACACTAAAATGGTTCCTAAATTCAAATTTTACATATCATCCTACACCTAAGGGAATCCTCTTACTTTCTATTTAAACATTTAGTTTTTTCATTGTCAAAGAGGGAATGTAAATTTAATGGTGAAGCCCTATCAAAATGAACATTTGGCTCTACAACTTGAAAAGTTGTATTTGAACTGTGAACAAGATTTGCCACCATTTATTCTTTTGCTACCTTGGTTAAAGCTTCATACATGTTGCAAAATGGTTGGAATCACTAATTGATGATCAACTTGTACCTCTCCATCATGGTTTGGGGTGATCCCACAATACTGGTTTACAATTTTTGGCCAGACTGGACACTGAACTAATTTTTTCTAACTAAATCTTTACTTTCAGGCACCTATAGCGACTAAACCATGAGGAATTTGAAGATGATGAAAACTAGTGATTTGTGGAATTTTGTCTGTAGATTCTAAATATATTTTTTTCAAAAAATTTGGAATTAGATTGGAATTCTTTTTCCATCTCCTTCGAAAACTAGTTTTTTAGTAAACACCATTTTTAAGGAGTGACGTTCACTGTATAACACAACCTTTTTTCCATGAAGGGATAAAAAAAAAAAAATTGAATTTAGATTTGTAACCTCTGATATCTAGTGCTTCCAATTGGTTTCATAGTGTTTTATTAAATATTTTTTTCCTTAATCAAGTTTTGAAGTCAAACCAATTTACAATGAATTTAGACCTTAAAATTTATTATAACACAACTTTTTGTATGTATGAAATTCAAAAAAATTGTTGGACTTCAATATGCGAGATTGCCTCATATTTTTTGAAAAATTATAATCTTCATATTTTCCCTTGGTAGAGCGAGCTTTATTTTGTTAAAAACTACATTCACAAAGAATAAAAATAAATATAATAATTAAATTAAATTTATTTAAAATTATAGTTTTGGAAGCTTATAATGGGTACATGTAAAAGCTAAATTTTAAATGAATTCATTTTGATCCCCAAAAGGTGAATCAAAAGTGGTTTTTTATCAGCATTTTGATAGTTGTATAGGAGACTCCATTATAGGTATAGTTTAAAACTAGCGAGGTTCTATCCAAGGGGTTTGGTCTAAGGTAGTTTGAGCAAACCCTTTTCAATTGGAATGCTTTAAATGAAACTTTTTAAGGCTTAAATCATTACATTTTCTAAAAAATATGTGATTTCAGCAAAAATCAGAATCTCCCAGAAATTGTAAACTAGCTTTGTGGGATCACCCTTTGGTATGGCTCTTCATTGTAATATCATATTCAAGCTTTTATCTCCTTGTTTCATTGAGGTTAAGAGATTTATTATGACTGATTCCCTTGAGCATAGAACTTTTTTTGGGTTGTATCTTACATTACCTTTTTTGAGGCACATAGAGATCCACTCAAATACAATTGAGTAGGGTTTTTATTATTATTGATTTGTCACAGCTTGTCATAATCTTAGACACACTTAAGAATCAAATGACACACTATTTATTTTCATCAACATAGCTATTTATAGAGGCATGAATACCGAAGTAGGGGTTTGTCTAAGGAAAAATATTATATAGCCACAACCATTTTTCTTCTTCTTTGTGTCTATATAGGTCTAGATCTAAAACTAGAAATATTAGAAAGTGATAGAGAAGATCAAAACATGAACCATCAAACTGAGACAAAATCCATACAATTTTAGTTG
>VDFB02269510.1:0-67036 GCA_007258455.2 Sequoia sempervirens
TTCATTCATCCACTTCAATTTTCCATTATCATTTTCCACAAGAATAAATATTCACCTTTCATTCCTATTTCGGGTTTTGAAAATCAAAATACAATTTCGGGATTTGTAGTTGAAATAACAAATTTCAAAATTGCAAAATTGAAAAATTGTTAAACTTCCGAAAAATCCCGACTGCCTTTGTGAAAATTGTCAAAGCTCTTTAAAATCCCAAAATTGCAAAGCGAAAATTGCTAAAAAATCAAAAGTCGAAATTGTTGGAAGTCATTCGGGAAACCAATTGCCTTAAAAACACAAGAAGTTGACCTTTTTGAATGAGAATTAAATCTAAGCCAAAGATCTCATGTACAGTTTTAAATCAAGAAGATGAATTATTTGCAGCTGATTCAGTTACTTCAGAAATGGCAGCCAATCTTCGTCAACAAATGGAATCAAAGCAGTTTTCTATGGATTCAATTCAAAAGCTTGTCAATCATCAAACAATCCTTGAGAAAATGCAAGCTAGTTATGAAGAGCATAGATTGGCAACAATCAGATACTTTGATGTAATTTTAAAGACAGTTGCAGTGGCCAAGAACACGTTGGGTCCAGATCCGAATGAGTTGCAGACCATCATCAGCAAATTCTTATCTTTCAAAGATAGGAATGAAACAGATTAAAAGTTTAGGTTGTTTTATGTAATTTTACTTTCGACAAAATATATGTAAAAACAAATTTTGCAATTGCAAGTGTTTTTTCCTTGCAATTTTCGAAAATGTAATTACATATAAATCTTACAAGACAAATCACAATTTGGATTGTAATTTTGAATAAGTCAATCGCAATTAGTTATCGGTTGAGAGATTTTCTCAAGTTTGTTGAGATCCTCCCACCTTTTTCTCCAAACCTTCCTCCTATAAATACTTGAGGGGTCTATTGTAATCTTTGATCTTTTTAGCAAGCAAGAAAACTCTGCAGAATTTTGTACTCATAAAGTCTTTGAGCTTTATAGTGGAATATTGTGAATTTTCAAGTAATATCAAGAAGCTGGAATTTCAGACTTTGAGCTGAATTCTCATTTTGCATCCTTAATGTTCTTATGTCATTTTGGGGCATCATTTTGTGATTACTTGAGAGTTGTAGAAGATTGCTAGAGAGAGATTCGATTTAAATATCTGCAGACTTTGTGCTGTAAATGTGAGAATTGAATTCATAATTAGTGTTAGAAATAGAGAAGAATTATAAGTCTTTGTGCTCATAGTATTTCTCATTTAGAGTAGTTAAAAGATACATTGTAATTACAGTCTTTGAGCTGTTTTATGTTGTACTTTTTCATCAAGTAATCGTTCTGAAAAAGTTGATAGGATTTCATTCTTCAAGACTTTGTGCTTATTGAATTGTTTTCCCGTCCCGGAGGAAGTAACGGAAGTCTTTGTGCTTTCAGGAAACTTTATTTCCTCTCTCTTAATTTCATTGCATAGCTGTTGTAATAAGTTTTAGTAACATTTACTGTTTCTTTTCTTGAAGAGAGAAGAACATAATCTTTCCTGAAACAAGAGGAACGATTGCTGTCCTACCCATTCAATTTTATTTTGTTAAAAGGGGGAGCCTTCCCTTAATTAGGAGAGTTCAAACTCACGTGCTGTGGTTGAAATCACCATTTTGTATACTTTCACAAGAATACAAAATTTCCAACCAACAATGTGTAGAAGACAACATGGAAGAGGAAGCTTCTAGTAGTTAGAAGGTAGATTTCTCTTCGCCTGAAATCAAGCTAAGGAAAAAAGCTAAGGAATTGGAAGGCACCATGGATGGAATGATGAAGAGTGTTCATCACATGTGAGACAAGTTGAGGAGTACAACTCAAACCATTTTTGAAATCTTTATCCATCAAAGTGGTTCTACATCATCTCGGTCAGCATATGAAGATTGCAGCTCAAGTTCATACATTGCTGATAATGATATTCAAATTTTGTCAAATCTTGATAGAATTCATAGACATATAGAACATTTGATTTATGATGTGCCTAGGGGAGAAGTTGTATGTTGCATTTCTATTGATGACATGAAGTCCATTAAATTTGCCTTGGAGGAAATTAAATCTAGTCTTTTGCACATCATTCGTGACAAAGACATAGTGTCCAATATTGCTGACAAGGCATTGGAGTGGAATGAGCTTACCAAAGCAAAGTTGCAAGAAGTGCATGAGACTCTAATTGAAGCAGAGAATCAGATTTTTGTTGTTCAATATTCATGGGAGCAAGAAAACAGAAGAAGAGCAGAGAAGCTTCAAGAAATTCTTGATGAGCTTGATCTCATACAAGAAACATATGATTTGGAATGCTGTCCTGAGAGACCAAAGCATTCAAGTTCTCAAGTTTTTCAAGCGTTTGACAATCTCTTGTATGAAGAAGGTGCTAGTAAGGTTTATGTAAATCCTCTCTTTGAAAATGATGAGGAAATTGCTTCAGAGATTACTGAAGAAGGGGATTTGAGTTTGTCTTCCAGCATTGGAGAGTTGATACGTGAGTTGCACGAAGTTGAATCTATCGCTGCTCCTAGTGCAACCATTCAGTAAGAATTGGTAACTCTTGAAACACAAAGAAATGAAGACATTCTTATTGTTCATCAACAAAGAGTTGATGTGCTTGTTGATGAAGGTTTAATTTATTTTTTGATGAGGATGCTTGTGAGACTCATCATATTTTAGTTCATCACCATCTTCTGTTAGAGTGATAGATTTCAGAATTGTATTTGATGAAGGATTCATGGAATCTTTCAGGCAAATCATGTCACAAGATTCTAGATTCAATTTCTTCAACGAACGTAGGTTGGTTGATTATTTTTTGGAGTTTCAAGAAGCATCAATTCAGATGGAACGAGCAAATCAGAGGATTCAGGTGAGAGTAGTTCTCCGTCTGAGAAATGGTTCTTCATTGTTGTTGGTTTGGGATCCTAGTATTATTCGGCAAGAAGGTAATATTGAAAATTCTAAAGGGAATAGACCAGCATTAGTTGTGATTATTTGCTTATGTGTTGGGAAATGTCTCCAATTGAAAGTTAGTATGTGGGATCTCAAGTATATTTATATGAAGATTGGTATGCATAAAAAGAAGGTTTCTTGGAGAGTTAAGTCCCAAAATTTCAGTCCTTTGACTATTGCTACCTTCTTTCTCTGTCATTGGTTCTTTATTTTTTATCATAAATTGGTGTTCTGGGAAGGAAATATGATCAGAAGTTGGTCTAGGGTAGCGTTGGGACCTTCAATAGGGGTGCCACGAGCCTTATTCAAAAGCAGATATGCTTATTTTGTTGGAGATTTTACATATTGCAGCTGCTGTTTATTGTTTGGGATGCTGATTTTTCATAAATCAGATTTCAAAAAGTCTAAATCAGACCTATTAGTTGGTTGGTATTTCCATTTTCTGACCTTCCAGTCTACTATTAGGACTGATTTTGAGCCTCAAATGAGAAAATGATTGTTTCAGTGCAGCCAAAATTCATGTATGGGATGTTCTCTAATGTTTAACAGTGTCCTCTGTGTTTTCTCCTATACCAATGTTTGGGGCAGCAAGTTGGAAATTGATTTGGTTCACCAGTTGGAGACTCATGAGGTGAAATTTGTAAGTCTTTCATGGAGTTATCTTAGTTATATCAGTTTGCTTCAAAGAAGGCATTATACATCTTCATGGAATTTTGAGGACGTGATGGAGGATCTCTTGCAAGGAGTTGCTCTTTCCTTTGCAAGAAGTGTTGGTAGAGTCACATATGTTGTTGTGACTATGTTTGATGCTATGAGGAGTTATGTTGAGGAGCATGTTTATGAGTTGAGTAGTCTTTTCTTCTTAATGCTTGAGAATGTGTTTGACATTGGCTTTGCAGATTTTAACTCCTCAGAGTTTTTAGGACATGAGATGCTGCAAGATTATGATTTCAATTTTTTTAGGACTGTTAGATTAAGCCACATGATTGGAGGGAGGACAGAGCAGTCTTGGAATATTGGTTATGTTTGTGTGGTCAGAGTGGTGCAGCATCAGCATGGTGGGTCTTTACAGAGATGGATTTGGGACCCTGGGATCCTACTTGGCATAGTAAGGATCAAGCTGTTTCTTGGAGAGGTAGCATTGCTTGAGGACAAGCAATTTTGGGAAGGGCGGACTATAATGTCCCCATTTTGGCCCTACACTCTTCAATTGGATTTAGCCTATTTCTGAAAATTTGTAGGCTAAGCTGAAGCAGAAAATTAGGGTTTCCTCTTCCAGATGCTTTTTCAAGGGTTTGGATGTAAAAGGTTTCTATGTTTTTAGAGACCTCTAGGGTGATGTGACATGCATCTAATGCTGACATCCTTTCCAGGCACTTACTATTTATAGCAAGTCATGATGGCTACCCGGTTTGTGCTCAAATGATATTTGGAAACACTTACTATTTTTAGTAAGTTTTGTTTACTGCTCAGTTGGCGTACAGATGAGGTTTTGCAAACTTACTATTTATAGCAGTTGCTATTTTTGGTAAGTCTATCTTTGGGCAGTATTATTCTAGTAGCAGCTCAATTAGTTGCAGTTCAGTTTGGTTGGTCAGTTTGGCTTTCTGTTGATTTTGAAGTTAACTTACTATTTTTGGCATTTGCTATTTTTAGTAAATTCATTTTTGGCAGAAGCATCATCATCAACTTGGTTCAGTTTGGCATTTGTTAGTTTGCTATTTTTAGCAATTCATCAGTTGCAGCTTGGGCATTGTATTTGGTTATCTCGTTGGACTGAGTTTCAGACTTGGTCAATTTTCATGTCTTGAAGTTGTACCCCATGCCTAGGCTTGATGACTTCAAGTTGTTTTAAAGAAGGGGACATTAAGGGGTCAAGTGAGCATTTAATTATTTAATAAATGCTTTATTGTTGCAATATGAAAATGGATGCCTAAAGGGGAAGTTGAATGATATTTTAATATTTCAAAAAGTAAATTGCTAAAAGGTGGCATCCCTCTTGGAAGTTGAAGTGATTCAACTTCTTGGAATTTGAAGAGTCTCTTGTTGCTTCATTTGCCAACTAAAGCCTATATATTGATGTTTTATGATGAGCTGATTATGCATATTTTTGAAGAGCAAAGTTATGTTGCTGGAGTGAATCCAGAATCCGGCTAAGGGATAGCTTAGCAAATTTACTCCACTCTTCGGGCCTGAAACTATGGTTCCCTAGGTGGTGGACTGAGAGTGTGCTTCATCTAGAAGTACATATTGAGCATTATTGTGGAGTTTTGGTGAGATTTTTCCAGATTTCATGTTGCTGGTTTATCATGGCTGAAAGTGATTTTTGTATACAGCTTTTAGTATGAATTTTATTTGGTTCTGGGTACTTGATCATTGCATTTCTATGATAGAGGCGACCATATTTGGAGGTTATCAGAATTTAATTCCAAGTTTTAGATTTTATCAAGCAAAAATCGCCCTTGCAAGGAGGCCGTACCTTTTTGGAGAGCATTGGGATTTGTGCATAAATTAATGGCTGAGTTTAGATGTTGTTTTATCATTGCAAATTGGGCGCCAACCTCCTAGTGAGTCATTGCACTTCGTTTCAGCTCATTCGGAGGTAATTTGAAAGAGTTATGAGTATTTCATTGATGTACAGTTTGCTGGTCTGATTTTTTGTAAACATTGTTTCTATATCAGACTTATTAAATAATTGTACTTGCTGGTTTGAGCTTCAATTCTTCATCTTATATCATTGTAAATGTTAGAGGAAGTGATACTCTAACTGTTTAATGTTTTTGGAAGATTATCTATTCTATTTGTAGCTGTTCTTATTCTTTGTAAAGCTAGTTAGTAGTTCTAACAGCGCTTCCTTTACTAGTAATTTTATATCTGTTTTACACTCCCACAATTGAGTGGTTGAGTTTTAGAATAAAATATATCTTGTTTGTAATTTCCCCCCACGTTATAAGTGGTTGTGTGGACAGTATTCCCCCCACGTTAATAAGTGGAAGAGTGGATTTAAAGGCTGGCTTGCCGCCTAATAATTGTTGTAAACTCACCCACTGAATAAGTGGAGTATTCCCACCGCTTGTGGATGCCTGCACCAGCAGATGAATTGTACTTTCAGCTCTGTTTATGCCTAACGATCCTCTGACCATATGCTATCACCTCGCCCACATTGGGATCTTGGTGAACATTCTTGGTTAGAGTTATCTTCTTTGCTGGTTTACATTTTGGAGCTAACGCTAATCAATGTTTGGTTGCTGATTTGAATGTTAATTTTTGGAAAAAATTAAGGGGGAATATTTCAGAACCAACACAAGGTTCTTAGGAAGGGGTTGGAGCAAAAGTACTTTTCCATGGAGAGAGCAAGGTGATGGAGCTTCCAAAATTTCTGTAATCTCTGGAATTCCAATGGACTTGGATTGCAAATTAAACACTCATCCTCATGCTTAGGACAAGGTTGTGTATTTGAAAACCCTTGGTTGTTCTAATTTCGTGTTGACTTGTTTTGCCCAGTTGTCGGTAGCTTAAGCCATCACCTGAGCCATCATATGCATCCATCCACCGGCTCCTTTGGTTAAGAGCATCGGTCACCCAGTCGGCCATCGACTTTATCTATTTCCTAAAATCAGGTTTTATTTTCCCCAATGACTTAAACCTAAGTCGTCCACCTAGAAGGGTCATGTCACTGTCGCCCTAACAATTGCCCTTTATTAAATGCTAACCTTACCATGTGTGTAGGTTTTGAGATTCGAGGCTGTGGGAAATGATCTTGGCCGTACCCCTTGTTGATGTGTGTTTTGTGACACACTAAACATCAGAATAAAGAGTCCAAAGACGCACTATCCTCTCTTGAAAAACCACCATGTATGCTAAGATTGTGAGAAGATCATATGGCGATTCCAAGGTTTCTTTTGTCAGGTTTTGACGTGTGGATAAGCTCAATGGTCGTTGCGATATGTTGGTAATACACAAAGTGACTTACGCTAGGCTCGTTCAATTCACAATGAAGGTTTAGACAATGAAGCTCTATTGTTTGGGTCTTGGATCAAACAAACTAAAAAAAAGGAGATAAGAGTTTAGAAGTTCTAATCTACTTCCTAAGAATTCAAGAGACAGTATTAACTTGGTGAAACCAATAACCATGCTTAGGACAACTACACAAAGTGGGTGCGATCTTCAAGGGAGTGTGCATATGATTTTCACGTCAGGAATAACTACCATCAAAATGAACAATATTTATCCAAACAAAAGTTAAGCATCCACAAAGTAAGCTCAAGCTAACTTTACGCATTGAACGAAAATCATCCATTCAAAGAAAGTATGAGCAAAAGTTTCACCAGAAATCAACACTTATCAAATCTTGCATTCGTCTAACATACATGAAATAAAATCTAAACTATGATGAGGGATAAGAACCTTGCCAACTCCAAAATAAGAGAAGTAATCACCATCAATTTGAACAATGCATTACTTATTACTTTGGCAGTCGTATGCCACAATTTACTTATCTCAACATGTTTTGCAACATGCTCCCATGCTTTACAAATGAGGGGTGAGCTCAATTTATAGGCTTCCCAATTACAATTCAATGGCCAAGATTGATTTAGGATTAACGGCCAAGATTACAAAATAAAACCCTAATTAGGGTTTGTCATAACTAACTCCTTGACCAATGAGAAAATTACATTCGAGGACACTTGTCCTTTTTTCTAAATATGAACCAACAATAAAATAGAAAGTTGCTGCATGGCGCAATGTCAGGTTCATTGAATTTGGACGTGCTAACTTGGAACAATTTGATTGGTCGAGGCGCCACTTCAGTAGGTTGGATGTCCTCCTTGGTCACTTTGTTCATTTTTCCCTGTTCTTGCCTTAGAAGATTTTCCTTGCCGATGACTCTGTCCTCTGTGCTTGTTTCTTCCTAGCTTTGATCTCAGATTCCTTTTGATTTCTTCTTCTCACTTGCGCTGGACTTTACATGAACTTCGATGTTTTCTTTCTTGGCCTAAGTCAGACTTCAAGCCACTTTGGACGAACATCTCTTAGGCCAAATCGGACTTCATGTTGGTTTGGACATTCCTCACTTTGAGCAAAGTCGGACTTTGCATTGGTCTAGACATTTTGCCTAGGTCCGACTTTATGGCCTCTTGGACGTTGCTTTTCTTCATCTTTGGACAAATATTTCTAGAGAGAAGTTGGACTTTTTCTAGTGCTTACCATCTTTTCTCTTACATTGGGGCGGACTTTCTCAACACTTTGACATTTCCTCTCTTGGTCTAGGTTGGACTTTGCATCATGTTTGCCATAGTACTTGGCGGATCTTATGGATGTTAGGAGATGCCTTCTCCAAGCAAAGTCGAACTTTGTGTTGGTCTTTCCATGTTCTTTCCAAGGTGGACTTGTCATTGTGTTTGACATTTTGCTCTCCAAGGGCGAACTTCATCAATACTTGGACATATCATCTTTTCCTTCCAAGCGGACTTGCTACAGTCTTAGACATTTTTATTTGAGCTAAGTTGGACTTTGCAAACTTCATGCCATAGTGTCTGGGCGGACTTCATAGTCTTCTTTCCATACTCCCTTTTGGTCATGGCGGACTTTCTCTTCCTTGTGCCATTCCATCTTTAAGTGGGGCGGACTTCATAACTTTTATTCCAAGGCATGGGCGGACTTTCCAATGGTCAAGACATTACTTCTCCAAGGTGAGGGCAGACTTTCCCTAGTCCTTGCCATTTCCTATCCAAGGTGAGGGCGGACTTCATAGATATCTTGACATTTTGCTCTCTATGCCTGGGCAGACTTTAGGACTTTCTTTCCATGATGCAAGGGCAGACTTCATATTGCCTATGCCAAGTCTTTTCCAAAGTTGGGGGGACTTCATGATGAGTTTGACATATCCATGGTGGACTTCCAAGGTGTCTTGCCATGTCCATTTCTCCTCCCAAGCAGACTTCTTGAAGTGTCTAACATTCTCCTTGCCCTTCTTCTGGATCATCCTCGCCATATAACTTTTTTGTGATTTTTCCTGATTTTCTTAATTTTTGCTTGATTTTCCATGATTTTTACTTCTGGTGGCCTGAATTTTTTATTCTAAAAATGGAAATATTGACTCCATGACACGGGTTGACTTTCTAAAAATAGAAAAAGAAAAATCCCTAAAAAATAGGAGTCTCGAATTGGTCCAAAATGCCAAAAATGAAAAAAGCAAAAAAGTAAAAATCCCTAAAAAATAGGAAGTGTCAGAATTGAGTCAAAACAATTGCGATCCTCGTCCTCCGGACCTTCGGAGCACTTCGACGATGTGTATGCACTATTCCAGGCTTGGATTCTCAACTTGGCTCAAATGACTCTTCAAAACTTTAACTCCTCATTGTAAAAGAAATATGGTGATTAGCAGTTGTGATGCCAAGGCGAAAACTCTAAAAGAAAAAAAAAACGGGTCCCCATTTGCAATGGGGCAATGTGTGAAAAGGTCACAACACCCCGCTAGCTCGTGGGCGATAAATGTCGGCCAGTTATGCATTGCGAGGGCAGCAAGATGAGGACGTGTGCCCTCATACGGACGTGGGGCTCAGTCTCCACTATCCCACTTATTGCCTATGGTTTTGAACCGACGACAGTGATTAGATCATGGGATGCAATCTAAACTATTCCTCGCTGGCTCATAGGGAGAAAGTGAACGCTTGTTAGAAGCTGCGGGATCAGCGAGATCCCGACACGTGGAATATTCCACCCAGCCCACAATGTAGATGAGACCCACCGACGGGTAGGTTGTTACTTGACTTGGCTCCACGCTATTGGCTAGAGACAAATGGACCAAGTATCGCTGGAATTCAAATCGTGTCAGCCCGATGTGAGCCATGTGATCTCCCATCTCATCATAAGATCGACAGCAGACATTTAAAATTGGCAAACAGACATGTGATAGTCGTTTCTTTCTACATCCAACGTTCATTAATAACATATTCCTTACAGGAGTGATCAAATTGATCTCTGTGCGTGTGGAGACATAATTGTGGGTAATCATGAAGTATGATCTGCAGATTTCCATGCACTTGGGAAATAAACATCGACAATATGCATGCCAACAAATTGCTCAGCTTGCATGTGTGTTTTCATTAAAGCATTGATGATTGTTGTCATCCCATTGCTCAATAAATACAGCTTGAGAGTTGCCATTTTTGCCATTACAGTCGGCTGTTAGGTCCTTTGAGTACATGCAGAAAGCCGAGGTGACGAGCATAGTTTCTTTTAATAGCAGAATGAGTAAGGCTGGCACTCCATCTGTCCCAACGTGGAAGTTTGTTAGACTCAATTTGCAGAAGTCTTATGGGGTAGATCCGGAGCTTACGTAGAGTGCTCATAGGAGCATGGCGAGGAATCTTCACCCGTGATTACCAGATGCAGCCACCGACTGAAAGGCCAGGCTGCTAGCTCGGAGATAATGGGAATGAAAGGGAAAGAAGTTGTTGGGCCATCCGGTAGAATGTAGAGGAAACTTAGGTATGATCGTGGCTCATTTGGACGTCAGAATTTTCCCATTGATGTTACTGATAGCTTGATGTAGACCCCAAGTGACTCAATCTTAATCTAATTGACAATTTGCTTTTAGGAGGCATCTAACAAGATTAAGATGACCATATAAAGCAATTCAATCAATCCTTCAAGTTCAACAACCATTAAAAACACAAATTCCCAATATTTCACCCTTCAACTCTAGTAGTACTGGTAACCCAGTTTTCAGACCTTAACTCAGAAACTTTCCACAGAACTTAACCAACTCAAGGGTGATTCAAATACCCATTTTTGAGACACATAACATATCAAATGAGTGCACAAGACTCCTTCAGAACAATTCCTCCAAAATGGCTTTTCTCGCTGTTTTGAAGCCCCAATTAGCCTTTTTTTTCAAAGGAACCCCTCTAAGATTCATTCCCAAACCAAACTGACTTAAAACAGTCTTAAGTTATGTTTCAAAATAGAGGATTCACAAGGTCTTAGGACCTCAAAGGCCTATTTTGGTGTCTTACTCAAAACCCTCACTTTTACTTGCACAAAACAAGGGTTTCACTAAAAATCCATACTCCCAACCTTGCCATATCAAATTACTGATTCAAACATCTCTTAATATCTCTGCACAAACATAACAAACACTCTCAAGGTCATTAGCTTCATTAGTTTTCAAAATCACTACTTGGGTTCCTCACTTTCATTATGAAAATCATCACTGCCCAGCCCTAGATATCACTTCATTGAAAACTAAACTGCCTTTCTCGCCTTCCAAAGCATTGCACATCTACACTACCACATTACACACCAATCCACTGAGTTACAGTGCAAAAACAGTGGGTGGATTGGTGAGATTCATTAAAATGTAGCCCCCAAACCCTTAATTGTGAAACAGGGCAGACACTGTGTTCTTTAAGGTTCCTTCTACAAAAATGGTGTGTTAGCCTTCCAAATTAGAAACAATGAAATGTCAACTCATTTGCTTTGAAAACCTTGAAAGAACTTAATTCATATCACACTTGTACAGGGCTGTACAAGACCAAAACTCAGAGAAAAATATGGAAAAACACAGTTTTTGGCATAGGACAGAGCATATATTCTTAAATCATGCCTCCATTAACCCTTCCTTCGGGTTTGCAAAGTGTTCTTATACAATTTCCTACTTCAACCACCGACTAACTGCCTTGCAACTAATTTTTAAACTCTAATTGACCACAAATACACCTTTTACATGGCTTAATGATAATACTCTTCCACACTTTGAAATGTTTACATTTTCCAACCCTTTTTAATCACCCAGCCTATTATAAATTGTCTAATGAGACCTTATTTACCTAGGAAACTTGACTCCCTCAAAAAAAAAAACAACATTATGTATCCTAACACCCCTTGTCAACTTTGACAAGCCTTGCACATGACTAGCCATTTCTTTCAAGATGAATACAAAGCCTATCAAAAGTGATTTATTACATGATAAAGGTCACTTAGGACCTTACTTAGACTCAAGACTCTACTCACCCTAACTCAACCTTCATGACACACCTTGTCCACAAAACATCTACTGAAGAAACAATGAAAAGATTGGTGCTCCTGCACCATAGCTCATCCAATAGCAAAACGGAGACAGACTCTAGTTACCGTCAGTACCTAGCGACCTTAGGCGGAGCTCTATCTCCTCAGGCGGAGGTGTTATATGTTCCTCCTTTGGTTGTCAGGACCCTGAGTGGGCGAGATGTTGCTGTGATGAAAGAGGACAAAGTCGAGGAAGGAGTTGAAGTTTCATCTCCAACCCTCGCTACAACACGAAGTGGGAGTGTGTACTATTGTGTGTGTGCTTCCGGTGAAAGGGTTTCTAGTTAATGAAAAGGTGGTGGTGAATGAAATTTTTGTGTTGTTTAATGATTTTTGTGGCGGTTGTTTTCTCTCTCTGCATGCATGTCAATCTTTTGGGGTGTTGGATGCTGATTGTGTGCCCTCATGGTAATCTAAACGTCGGTCTTGCTGCTTACATGGCGATCGAGGAAATTTTGGCGGTACTTTGCTTCTTCCTCAAGGCGGCTGTGGCAATTATGTTTTCCCCGTTTCAACATAATTATCATGTGGGGAATTTTGAAATGCAATCGAAATTTGGTGCGAAATGAAATTTTTTTATGTAACTGCATTTCGAGCCGGAAGCTTGTTGGCTCCCTTACTCTATAAAAGGGAATTCATGGCTCATTTGCAGGGGTTCTAACTTTTTTAGTCTTCAAGTCTAGTGTGTAAAAGGGTAGAAAATAGAAAAATATCATAAAATAGGGTAGTCGAATTGTTTGGGTTTTGAATTCTGCATATTAAAATCTTAATGAGTTTTGTAGAAATTACTAATATCGAATGTAAATTCCATACATAGTTCATTTACTCTTCTTTGTAAACCATTTTGCAAGTTTTGAATATAATATCAAGTATATTTGGTTCATCTTCGAATGTTTCATTTGAATGCATGTCATGTCCCCAAAACTTGTGACATCTAGAAGCATAATTAAATAGCTAGCCATTTGATATCTCATAATTCTGAGACAATATTACAATTATAAATATTGTAAGTAACATTGTAATAATTATAATATAATGAATATTAAAATATATAAAATATAAATATAAAATAATATTATATTGACAATTATGATAAATACAAATATTAATAATTATCTATAAGTCAATATTATAAATATATATAATAATAAATCTGAGTATTATAAATGCTATTAATATATTTATCTACACTCAAAAGAAATCACAAAATATAATAAAGTAATCTAACCACTAAACATTGTTAATAATCTAACCACTAAATAGAATAAAGACAAAATAAAGATATCAAAGGGTGTGGAGAGCTCAAACATCATACCGATTCCCAAATAAGACAAAACCCTTGGTTAAAGGGACACGACCCAAGGACATGGATCGGATATAAAGAGAAGTCAAAAGCAATCTAAAAGGCATCAATAAAGGAGTCATCATAAGGATTCGAATAAGACACTGCACTCGGGTGAATCCCAGGTTATTAAAGGCTGCGATCAGTAGGTTGCAAAAGCTACGATCTGTATGCATAGAATTATTACGTGTTTTCAACGATATTTTGGAAAGTAGGATTTTGAGTGTCTTCAGCATTGTTCCTTTCTTCCAAATGTAGTGTAGTCAAAATTTATAGGATAGATAAATAAATATGTGTATTGCTGTTGGTAATATAATTAGAAAATTATAGAAATATAAGCGACAGGTATATTGTTATTATTTACCATTAGTTATTGTTTACTAATATCTATTAGTGTTATTTATTATTTATCATGGTGCATCCTTGTTTACTTCTATTTAGGATAGATTCAGAAATTATATACATTTATTTGTACATCACCAATCTGTTTATATCAGTATATGTATATTGTTAATTTACTTATATATAGAAATAGATCAGTTTTAGATGAGTAAAGAGATACTTATATATTTCTGAATAGAGAGAAGAATAAGTGGGGTGGAAAGATTAAAGGGAATAAGTTAATATATATGATCAGATATATGTAAAGTAATATATGATAATATATCTGATCAGATATGTGTAAAGTAATATATGATATTATATATGATCAATGATATATAAAGAGATATATAATAGATATATATATATTATATATATTATATATATTATATATAGTAACATATATGATATATGAAGTAATCTATATGGAGTAAATATATGAATATATATATATATCAATGGTTTATATATGATAGATGATAAAGTATATAAGTGTGAGGATTATATGGATATATATAGATGTATAAAATATATATAATGATATATGAGATATTCTATATTGATGTAAGATTGATATAATGTTATCTCACATTCATATATACTTCCCACAGAGAATAAATATTCATAATCCGTATAAGGAACAAATTATTACATATATTTATAAAACAATTAATATGCTGAGATGTAAGCCTGCATACCTTATACAAATCAATCATAAAGATTTATAATTTGCATCTTTAGGCCAAATAGCGGGCAAAAGTCTAAAGAGAACCTTATAGAAGTCTATTCGTTAAGCAATTTTGTGTCATGAAATAGTCACTTAGGTAAAAATCGGGATTGTCTCCTAGAAGGGTCATTACAATGCATGCCTTCATTTTTTCCTTGGTTCAATGAATGAACTAAATGTTTAAATGAGGCCGTGAACTTGTAATGATTTACTAAGAATTCAGTAAGAAGTGATGAATTATGTGCAGAGAGTTTCCATAATGCAAGTCCTTATGGAAATAGTCCACAATTTTCAGATTTAAAGAATTTATGCATGACAGGTTGTAAGATGCACGATTCCATTACCCAATTGATAAAGACACTAGCCTATTTGTTGTGTTATTTTGCTTTTGAATGATAATAACATATTGGACTGTTAATTCAGGGTTAGAATACAATTTTTTTTAAGATTATCTACAATGAAGCATGTACGTGAGATATTCTCCATGTTCCTAGTAAATTGATGGATATTTGCTTAAAGATTAGCTGACCTTTGAGTGAATTGTGTCATTTACCCCTTATAGGAACTGATCTGTGATTTGCTATGTCATTTATTGAAATAGTCAAATAAAATGCTAAAAGGAACACCCTCCTAGGTCCCACAGAGCCTGAAGAGTAGAAGATTGCAGTCTTCGACTGAATCTTGTCAGTTGGCCATTCGCTTTAAGGGTCTTAAACATAGGAGTTGGCTGATCTTTAGAGATTCCTTAGGTGTATTGGGAAAACACCAACACAAGGAGAACCAATGATCTAAATATCCAATGGTCAAGAACATCACCAAATAACAATTCCCTTTATAAGGGAGAGTAACTCATAATAATCTCACAAAAATCACTTCTAGTTCCAGCCAAGTTTCATGACTTGTCTCTCCAAAATCTTGTATCCAAAACAAAATCATATAACCATGTAATAGACTCTCACCTATTCCTCTTTAAATATCACAATATAAACATATTTCTCCAATGAAATGAAGATATAACAAAAGGAAAGAATGGAGAAAGGTTGCCCATACAACCTTTTCATTCTTCCCAAGGTGCTCTTTATTCATGGAGTTTTCACACTACTAGTTTGTACCCCTTTTATTTACATGCCAAGCAATGCAACTAGAGGGAGGGCTGTAGCAATGGAATAACCACAACAAAAGTGATTACATACACTCTACAAAACCAAATTTGAACTCTTCAAACCATATTTACCAACACAAAAATACAAACATATCTCATATGTGACCAAACAAATCCCATTAAAAACTCATGCTAAAATCATGCACTCACAAACTTAAACAAGATTTACATTCTCTTTTCATTTTAAAAGATGTGGAAAGAAAAATATAAGTATAAAGGGAAAGTATGGGAGCCTACCTCCCACTCTAAGCTTCCCAATAGTTGAGAAGATGCTTCTTTCTTCCAACAAGCTCTAAAATCTCAAAATTTCAAGTGTTTTCCAAGAACTCGCAAATCCAAAATTGCAAAAATGAGAAAAAAAAGCCTCTCTTCCCAAAGGCAAAGGGAAGGGTATTAAAAGGAGTGCCATGTCACTTCTTCCCAATCAATATAAAGGAGCCACATGGCATCCCCAAGCACCAAACACCCAACCTCTTACAAGCATTAAAGATTCTCTTACAAAATAATAAGGACCACATGAGTTCACCTTCCCAATGCACGTTGGAGTGAAGTGCACCAAGTTGGAAGGCAAGTGTTGACTTGGGGTACTTGCAGTCAAGCCACTAATACTCATCCAATCCATGCACTTCACAAGGCTTTCAAAGGTACACATATTTTCCAAAACAATTCAAATCAAACTCAAAGATACCCTTCTCCCAACTACTTAAATCTAGGAGTCCAAAAACACAATAAAATAAGCAACATTGACGTTTTAACACCTAAAAAAATTTCCTTAGTTACCAAATCCAAACATTATATTTAAGAATGAAAACAAATACATACAAATACCAAAAGACAGTCCACACTAAAATAACAAAAATACAAGAGGTCAACACTAAGAGTTAGGAATATAACACATGGCTAAAACCAGAGGTCTTAGCCACACTTGGAAAAAACTAGCTAGCAGTTGTCATGGGTTAATAGACCGTCAATTATCTCATTATTCCACAGTGTGGAGCAAGACAATGAATTTATTCCTGACAATCCTCCTTAGCCTTGTTGGTCAACTTGTAATTGCATGCTCTTAATTTAAAACAACGGCCCAATAGGTACAATGAATGTGATAGGGATTGCAAAATAAATGGGCCTTAGATGACAACTGCCATTCTCTCCTTCATGGTTTTACCAAGTCTGACATATAATAGCAAGGTCCCATGTAGCTGCTTAGATAATTTTATTTAGCAGGCACTGGTCAATTTTTTAGAACCTTTTTTAAGAGTTAGCAATCTCATGATTTTTAATTTTTTTGTTTATTTTAAACATTTTTGAATTTTTTTTTACCATATAAATTAAAAAAAAAAAGGTGCAAAGAAGTAGGGAAGAAACTATGTAAGAAAGGAGAGAAGGAAATATGTGTGACCATGTGGCACATTTTTCATTAAGTAGTGGCTGCATAATTTTAGCTCCCCCTATTTATCTGCAGCTTAGTTCCAATCCCTAAACTCTAGCAGCTCCACCATTACAGGAGAATATTTCAAATGATCTTTTCTACTTAATTAAAAGTTTACATGTGACCAGCTGTGCTGCTAAAATTAAGTTGCTTCTTGGGAGCACTCTGTAAGTGCCTATTTAGGCATGCTAATGACTCAATTATTGTCATTGCACACAAGTCCTTTTAGGTATGTTGATGAAGTGAATGGTTATTTGGAGTGAGGTAGATATTTTAATGTAACTCAGATAAACTGTGTTGCATTGGATAAAATAAGTTTGAAATATCCATATATGTGCTAGTTACAAAATTAGTGGCAGAACGTACAGAAATTTGACCCTTGAGATTATAATTTATTCTATTGCAATGATATGTTACTTTAAAAAATTAAGCTTATGGAATGCTGTTTTGTACTTAACCTTTCTTCATAGCAGATATAACCAGGCTTTGTCCTAAAACTATATTTTCTTTTTTTTGGATAATGTTTGAAATATTATGTATATTGAGAGCTGGAAATAGTTACAAAAAAATAAAATCAGAATTCAGCCATAAATTTGTGGGCTCTGAGGTTCAACAGCTTATAAGATCTTTAAATTTTCATCTTTGGAACGAGTACAGAATAAAGACTATGCAGAGATGAACTATGGCTTTAAGACCTATCGAAACTCTAGAAAGAAAGAAAAGTTATACTTACAGCTCGACTAACTAATACTTAGCTGACCTTAGACCGTCTAAGACATAAATGAAACGTAGGCTATAATTGAACTGTAGTAACAGTTAATGCAGCCTTTTGTTGGGGCATTTTAAAATTTGAGTATTTGTTTGGCTCATAGAATACTGATGTTACTGCAGCTTTGGAACAGAGGAAACAAAAGTTTCCCTCTATTTTACAGCAATTGCTGCTCTTTCCAAACATGTGAGAAAGCCGACTTTTACGGTAATATTTCAGTCATTTAAACAAAAAGTCAACTTTTATATATATAAATAATCATTTGCTGAAATTAAATAAATTATCATTTTTCCTATAATTTTCTTTTGCTGTTTCAGGTCATTCCAGAGAATGGTCTTGAAGTCAAGTTGTCAGGCTCTGCTTCAACAGGGGATCCTCCAACAACTTTATCGCCAACAAGTTTAGATGTGATTTGGCGATGTATGGCATGCCAAATAATGTTGCTAAATAGTGCTAACTTGTATTCTGTATAGAGAAGATTCTTTTTTTCTTGGACTAAAATATTTCTGCATTTACAGGCGAGAAAGCTCAAGATACTCCATATGCTGTGAACATCACTGTTCCAATAGAAGGCTATCCTCCAATTCATTTCTTCTTGGGAAAATTATGTGGTCTGTTTTTCTTATAAGTTATCACCTTCTGTATTTGGAATCC
Source organism: Sequoia sempervirens (assembly GCA_007258455.2). Lineage (NCBI taxonomy): Eukaryota > Viridiplantae > Streptophyta > Pinopsida > Cupressales > Cupressaceae > Sequoia > Sequoia sempervirens. The sequence continues at coordinate 18,496 of VDFB02269510.1, forward strand.
ACTAGATTTTTCCATAGCAAAATAGAAATGCAATGAACTACTATTTATTAGTTTCCACAATTGAATCAGTAGAATATGATCACTCTTCTTCATTGATTGCATTGTGAGAAATATGAATATCTAATCTGTTGCAAGCACAGACAAGATCAAATGTAAAGAATACTCATTCAAGGTTATTTGTTACCTCTTATGGGAATGCATTGCATCTATTTTTACTAGGTTACTAGCATGTCAGTCTATATACTTAAGGATGGTTTGTGTTTCAATACTGCAAGGAAAAGGTTTCATAGATGGCTATAATAAGATTTTTGTTTTGCAGAATATAAGCAAGCAATAAGCAGCAATAATACACAAGGATGGGCAACATTTGGTGTACTTTGTTGCATGTAAGTTATGTTGAGGAATCTGCTCAAAAAAGAGTTATCTGTCATGATAGGCTGTCTTGCTGAGTATTGTCAACATTTTAAATCTTTGTAATTCACTGTTGTAACATTCACAGTATTCCAAGCGTTCTGCCAATCTATTTGAGCATAAATATATTTTTTATGCTCATATGATTGACATCAACGTATGCTAATGCTTGAATAAATATCATCTAGAATATTTTTTTGATAGGATTGCAATTCCAATTCTGCTGTATTGCACTTGTCCAGTGATTCCTGTCTTCTCCATGTGTTTTAGTAAGTATTTGTGCAAAGTTACTATCAAAATTTACTCTCTTCTCTGGGTACTTCTTTCCCTTGTCTCACCTATATGGTATCCCCCATTGGACTCTGGAGGTGTGTTATATCAATTCATTGCAAAGGTCATCAACAAGAAGCCCACCTAACATTCTGAAGGAAGATGCAGCTAGAAGATGGAGATCAGTGACTTGTCATTAAGTAAAGGATATCTGATAGTTGAAATTAGATGTCTGAACCTAGCTTCAGAACTAGTGGGAACATGGACCACTAATTTCTCAGAGGACTGAGAAGTCAGAAAATCATATAGATGGTTACCATCTAGGAATTGTGGATTGTCTAGTGACGTGCCATTTGCCTATGGATTGGTCCTCTAAATGGCATAGTGGACTTTAGGAGTTCAGGCTGGCTAATAGGACAAATCATATGCATTAGTTAACCAGGAGATGAGATGTTGAAGTTGTATTCTAGTCAAAGTTTTTTAACCATTGTGTGTTTCCATTACTACTCTGAAACCATAAATCTTATATGGTTTTTTCCTTGAGGCAAAGTATCAGGCTTTCTATATCAATCATCAAATGAATTTGTTTAGCAATTACACCTTTCAACATTACAATGGCTTTTACTAGTCTTGGTGATTTTAGCATTTACAACGGCTTTGGTTTATGATTCTTCCAACTTCTTGATGTTCAGGCCATATGTGATATCTGGCTGTCAGGAATATTCACTGAATATAAGGTTCATCTTTTGAAGCCTTTTGATGAGAGCAATGTTTAGGTTTGATACCCTGGAGTTCACATCCCTGCCAAACTTGGTGAAATGAGCTCTTTTATGCGTAATCACTTTAAGAAACTACATAAGGCCCCATGATAAAGTGAAGGGTGGTGCTTTGCAGTTTTCTAACATCAGACTTTATGCTCAGGTTTTGAAACTAAAGTTCAAGAATACGAAATTTAAGAGCAAAGTGTTCTTTGACCTTTTACCTGAACAGCTCTAAATATATGCCAAATTTCATGTTTTGCTACTTGTATACTATTTGCATAGTTCCTTCCCAGTATGCTTATTGTTTCCTTTAATACTCCATATCACTATACGTGACAATATGTAACATTTATTGTTTGTCTAGGTAGTATGTAACCTAGCACTAATTATCTTCTGTACTCTGATTTGTTGATGCAGTTTGATAGTTTTATCGACAGCATTCTGCTGTGCAGGTTTTATTTACAAAACTCGAGTTGAGCATCAGGTTTATCTCTTCCCCCCTGCCCTTTGCAACATTTCCTTTGTTAGTATTGTTTTGTCTACATCTACCATCTAATTTCGTGGTATCTGAGATGAATATGAACAAGGATCAGGAAAGGAAATTGCAGTAGTATTGTGCAAAGTAAGAGAGTATATTAGCCCTATTAACAGAATCCACCTGTTGGTTTGTATTGCAGCATGGCCTATATGCTCTACCTGGTATGACTATTTTAGCAGCTTGCATTGAAGTGGTAAGCTCTTTAGCTATTGATTTTGTAGTCCATGTTAATTTCGTGACTTCTCAGAAAATGTTAACATCCAGATTCATCTTGATAATTTAAGGATAATATTTTTGTTTGAATTTTGGATTGTAGGCAAGTGGAGTGACCAGTGATGGCTATAGTCCAGCTAACGATATCAACCAATCAACATGGGAAAGGTCCAGTGTTTCAGGTCATGTTTCACAAAGGGTTCCTGATAACAAATATGGAACAGTAGAATGAAATTACAAGGCAAGAGGCAAAAGTGTGAACAGAAAATGATGAAAAATTCAGAGAAGAAAAATCTTATTTATAAATACTTAAGAGGAGGAGATTTTAATATTTTGCTGGTAGAATTACTGTGAAGCATGAATAGCAATCATTGTTGATGAACCTTGTCTCCTTTTCACATTTACATGCAGGAACTTTCTGACATGATCCAGATCCTTTTTTCAATTTTCTTCTCTGGATAATAAGTTTGCAGTTCCCAAAACCATTTATAAGGTTGTTGAGATACGTGCAGATTTGTCATGGTTGGAATGCCAGTTTTACAGTAAAGTAGAAGCCACTCAATAGATTCTGTAAGTGTCTCAACAACTATTGTGAAATATGCTAACCAATTTTTTTGATAGATTTACACAACATAAACCAGCACTAGCCAATTTGATTAGCATTAGCTCCAAATTGAAATCCAAGTTGAAAGATCTCAACACCAAGAATGCACACTCAATCCCAAGGAAGGAGAGGTGTTGTCATATGGTGGAGAAACTAAAAACAATAACTTGAGATGAAACAAACTCAATGTCAAGAATGTGCACTCAAGATCCACTGAGGGTGAGGTGCTAACATATGACGGAGTTATTAATTAAAACTGAAACAATTGTGGATAACCAACCATGAAGATATATCTATCTAATTCATCCGTTGTGGCGGACATCCACTTAAGAGTGGGGATTCACCACTTGAAAGTGGGTACAATGAAAGCTACAATGTTGATTCTCCACATTGGCGGTAAACCATCCAGAGGTAATTTAATATAGAATTTAACAAGTAATTGCAAAAACTAAAAAGTTGGATTAGTACTACTATATCTCAACCGTACAATCATGAAATCTACAAATTACAAATTACAATAATAGAGAACAATGCTAAGAAGAGGAGAATGAATTCTTTCAATGTTTTTAGCTCTTCAATGATGAAAGAAAGCCAAAACTAAAATCTAATAAAATCTGATATAAAACTGAGATTCTGGAAATTCTGATTAGCAACTGTGAAATTCAAAGAAATATTCACAACTCACTCGAAATACCTCTAAATGACATGAAAACACTTGCAATGAGTTGTTAGAAGGTAGGCGCCCATTCCATGATGAAGAAATAGCAACAAATCTCGGTCATTAATTCTTGGCACAAGTCCCAAGGCACTCTAAATGGTACGGCCCTTGAAAGGGGCGATTTGCTTCTTAAAAATTAGGAACTTCAAAATAAAATCTGCCACTTTGCAAGAAGGGTCGCCATAGGTCTACAAATGCATAGCAAAAATACCCAGAACAGAATAAAATTTATTCAAAGAGTTGCTAGCAAAATTCACTTTCAGCTGTAGGTGCATCAACAACTTCAAAATTGACAAAACTCCAAAATTCTTCAACAATCGAACTCAATCTGTTAGTCTGGATGAGAAGCAATCCCAAAACCAACTAGGTGTTATCTTTCAACACGAAATTGGATAAATGCTAAGAGGTAAGTATTCCTCGGAGCTAAATTCATGAAGTCATTCTGACAGCATAACAATATGATAAGCATAATGGATACCAAAGCTGCAAAAAGGAATTCATTTTATAGAAGAGTAGAAGACTCTTCAATTTCTCAAGAAGGTACGCCAAGAGTCACAAGAGACTCTTCAAATTTCCAAAATTCAAATAATTCTTCAAGAGGCGTCCCTTTTGCAAGAATACAATTTCACTTTATTTTTAAAACATAACTCCTCAAAGTGTGGCGCCCTTTTTTTCTCCAAGGCATTTAAATTTTAAATAATATTTAATCCATATGAGGGCATCCCCCTTCAAAACCACCTTTTAACACAATTTGAAGTTAATCTCCTAGGCTAAGGGGTCAACTGCAATTTATAATATTAATGCCTTTATTTATCAAAATAAAACTTTTAGAAGCCAGACTTGAATTGCATTAAATGCTCCAACATGAAAATGAAGACCTGAAAATTGATAACTGCATATTGCCAAAAAAATAGGATTTACTAAAAATAGTAAACTCCTTGAAATGCCATAGAACCTCTGAACATGGAAATCCTAATTTTACCTCAACGAGCCGACGGGCCTCCGGAATAGGCTAATGAGCATCAGAACATATCACTAATGAGAGGGGGACATTACAGTCCACCCTCCTCGAGATTGCTTGTCCTCAAGCAATTGAAAAGATGGGTGCAACAAAATATGTTCTCCTTCCTATGTGGCATCTTCAATAGGCAAGTTCCTCCATCTAACCAAGTATTCTTTGATTGTTCTTCTTCTCAAGGAATGTTTTTTAGTATCAAGAATCTCTTCAGGAATCAACACCAACTGACCTTCCTCATCCAATGGAGGTAATTTTGAAGTAGCCACAACATTGTGTCCAAGTGTCTTCTTGAGGCGTGACACATGAAAGACGTTATGCACCTTGCTTTCAGCTGGAAGCACCAACTCATATGCAACTTCACCAATCCTTTTGGTGACCTTGAAAGGACCATAAAAATGTGGTTTCAACTTTTTAGCACCACTCTTCTTAAAGGAAGATTGACGGTAGGGTTGAAGCCTCAAGTAGACCATGTCTCCAACTTCAAAAGATCTCTCAACACGTTGTTGATCAGCATATAACTTTTGCTGATTTTGAGCTTGTTGCAAATTTTCTTTGAGTGATTTCAAAATGTCTTGGCTCTGCTGAAGCATATCCTTTGTCTGTGGAGCTCTACTATCACCAAACACTAAATCAACAAAGTTAGGAGCATCATATCCATAAAGAGCTATAAAAGGAGACATCTTAATTGACATATGATAGGATGAGTTATAGCAATACTCTCCCAAATGAAGCCACTTAATCCAAGCTCTTTGTTGTCTTGAAACATAATTCCTTATGTAACCTTCTAACCATTTGTTAACAATCTCGGATTGCCCATCTGTTTGTGATAACTTGTGCTTGGAATAAGCACTGTCCAACTCACCCTGAAGATCTCTTGCCAAAAAGCACTTAGGAACTTGTTGTCCCTATCGCTGACAAGAGTTTTTGGCAATCCATGCAAACGGAAAACTTCTCTAAAGAACAACTCAACCACTTCAGCTGCTGTAAATGAAGTTGTGACAGCAAAAAAAATGAGCAAATTTTGTCAATTTATATACCACAACAAAAATAAAATCACGTCCTTGCACTTTGGGTAACCTAGTGATAAAATCCATTGCAATACTCTCCCATTTCTAATTCGGAATTGGCAAGGGTTGTAACAAACCAGCTGGAAAAGAGTTCACTTTTATTCTTTTGACAAATCGGACACTCTCTAGTGTAGTTCAAGACTTCTTTTTTCATTCCTCTCCAAGTAAATCTTTCACGAATTTGCTTATAAGTCTTGAAAAACCCTTGATGACCAGCAAGGAGAACATCATGAAAAGATTGTAGAATCTTCTTTTTAAGCTTAGCTTCATGCACTAAAAAGATTCTACCTTTATAGAAAATTAACCCATCAACCAACTTATACCTTTCATCAACCAAATGACCTTCAAGCAAGCTAATTGCAAACAGATTTTTAGCATAATCAGTAGCAATTAACTCCTTCCAATCTGCTGATAACTCACAAAGTGACTGCAAATGAGGCCTTCTTGAAAGGGCATCAACTACTATGTTATTTTTCTTTTTGATATATTCAATGTCAAAGTCATATGCTTGGAGTTTACTTATCCATTTCTGTTGTCTTTCATTTAAATCCTTTTGGTGCATAAAGTGTTTAACACTGTTATGATTAGTCTTAACAACAAATTTATTTCCCACCAAATATTGATGAAACTTAGATAATGCATGCATAATAGCAAGCATTTCTTTGTCATATATTGAGTAAGATTTTTCTGTTCCTCTCAACTTTCTGCTCTCAAAGACAATGGGGTGCTTGTCTTGCATGAGAACAGCTCCAACTCCCTCACCTAAAGCATCACATTGCAATTCAAAAGGCTTTGTGAAATCTGGTAGGGCCAACACTGGACATGAGCTCATTATGTGCTTGAACTTGTTGAAGACTCCTTGTGCCTTATTTGTCCATAGGAAGGCTCCTTTCTTTGTAAGATCTGTAAGGGGGGCTGCCATGTGAGAATATCCCTTAACAAACCTTCTGTAGAATCCGCACAAACCCAAAAATCCTCTCAAGTGAGAAATATTCTTTGGAGATGGCCAATGAAGGATGGCTTTAATCTTCTCTGGATCAACTTTGACACCCTTGGCACTAATGATGTGGTCGAGATACAACTCCGTCATCTCGAACTCACACTTTGATTCTTTGGCAAACAAACATTCCGCCTCCAAGATGCTAAGCACTTCTTCTAAGTGCTTGAGGTGCTCTTCCCAAGACTTACTGAAGATGAGAATATCGTCGAAGAAGATGAGCACAAACTTCCTCAACTATTGTCTAAAAATCTTGTTCATACAAGATTGAAATGTAGCTGGAGCATTTGTCAAACCAAAAGGCATGACAAGAAATTCAAAATGCCCAAAATGGCATCTAAAAGTTGTCTTCTCTATATCTACCTCCCTCATTCTGATTTGATGATAGCTTGATTGAAGATCAATCTTCGAGAAAAACATAGCCCCATGGAGCTCATCAATAAGCTCATCAATCCTAGGAATAGGATATCTATTCTTGATGGTCTTCTGATTTAATGCGCAATAGTCAACACACATACTCATTGTTCCATCTTTCTTTTTAACCAACACCACAGCTGAAGCAAAAGGGCTTTTACCTGGCCGAATAAAACCCATCTCCAAAAGCTCTTTGATGGCTTTCTCAATTTCATCTTTTTGCTTCTTGGGATAACAGTAAGGCATGGTGATAACTGGTTTTGCTCCTTCTAATTCAATTACATGCTCAAAACCTCTTTTAGGAGGTCTTCTAGGAGGTAGGCTTCCAAAGACTTTACTCTTCTTGGTAAGTAAGGCTTGGATATCAGGATGATATTGCCTCTTCTCTTCCACTGAATTAGCTGGTAGGACCATACACCCTGTTGCCCACTCAACTTGATCATGACGGATCAGCCTTTCCATTCTTTTCAAGGACACAATTCGAGGGCCCCCATTTGACATCCCTCTCAAAACAACCTTCTTTCCATCAGTTTGAAATTTCGGCTCCATTGTTTGTAAATTCAAAGTGATATCTCCAAGAGATCCCAGCCATTGTATTCCTAACACAGCATTAGTATCACCAATACCCACAACATAGAAGTCATCTTTTACTTCATAATTTCCTATTTGAATAGAAAGGTTAGAAATTTTCTTAGTGCATGACATGGTAAAACCATCAGCTACCATTACTTTGAAGCCTTCAAACTCTTCAGTTTTCAAACCTCTCTTTGTCACCAATCCTTCATCAATGAAGTTGTGAGTTGCTCCAGTGTCAATTAGAGCGACTATCTTTTGAAATCCAACCACTCTACGAATCCAAAAGGACTCATTTTTTTGAAAACTTGACTGTTGTGCTAAAGCACTACCATCTCCAACTTCATTGGGCTTCTCTTCTGGAGCTTCTTCACCTTCACTACTTGTTGATTTGTATTGTTGATCAGACGAATCAAATTCTGATCCATAATCAGAATAACCCTCCATTAGGTTTGCTTTGCCTCTTCCATAGCAATGGCGACCCTTAACCCAAGGTTCACGGCAAGTGTAGCAAACTCCATCTTTTCTAAGCTATTCCTTGAGCTCTTCTGACAACTTTGGTGGTAACTTCTTTGGCAGATTTGAAGAATGTTTTTTATCCTTCTTATGGCTAAAAGGTTTTGAATGAAACTTAGGCCTTGGGGCTACCAACTCCATGCTCCTCACTTTCTTGATGGCTTCATCTAAAGTTGGTGGATCAAAAGCTTTGACCCATCCCTTCAAAGGCTCCATTAATCCTTCTGAAAAGAGTACCACAAGTCTTCTCTCAGTAATGTTAGGTACCATTATTGACAACCTTTGAAAATCAGCCACATAATTTTCTAAAAATCCTTGTTGCTTCAATTGTGTCAATTCTTTGAATCTCAACTCTGGATCCTTGGTATCAAATCTCTCGATCAACTTGTTGGTAAACTCATCATATGTGCGAATGAGGTTGTGGCCAAGAGTGACCAAACCATGAGTCCACCATTCGTGAGCTATCCCATCCAAATGCAAGGTAGCAAATTTGATAGCATTTTCTTCCGGCATTGGTCTGAGAGAGAGATAGTTATCTAGCTTTTGCACCCATGATCTAGTTGTACACTTATTACTACCATCAAAATGCTCCATAGTTATCTTTCCCAAAGCTTGGTAGAAATCATTTCTAGGCACCATAGGACGTTGCTCATTCCTTCCTCCATTTCTCTGACTCCTTTGATTCATGTATTGATCAAAGGTCCAAGTACCCCTCAAGTCAAGAGGTAAAAAAACGTACTCCATGTAGGCTTGATGTGCATCATCAGCAAAAGATGTTGCAGCTTCAACTGGTTGTTGCTCTTCCCTTGGAGTGAAAGTAGGGAAAAGGAGTCTAAAGGATGACCCATTAGGAATTGCAATATGCTGACCCACAATCCTATCTCTTCTATTCACCTCAGGACTGCCATTACTGTTATTCCCATTAACTCCACTGCTTTCTCCAGTTGAATTGTTTTGGGGCTGAATGATATTCTGTGCTGCTTGCTGATCCAATTTGGACAATAATCGGGACATCATGTCTATCATCCCATCAAACTACTTCCACTGACTTTTCTGTACCTTCCACTATTTGACCAAGATCCCTTAAGGCTTCTGAAAATGTCTCTGCCTCTAGAATAGGTGGAAACTAATGTTGAGTTCTGGCCTGACTTCTAGTGAATGGTCTAGTGTCTCTTTCACTCATCAAACAACCAACTACAAAATGCCACAGGATGGCAGGGTCTTCTGCTTTGATACCACTAAAATATGCTAACCAATTTTTTCGATAGATTTACACAACATAAACTAGCACTAGCCAATTTGATTAGCATTAGCTCCAAATTGAAATCCAAGTTGAAAGATCTCAATGCCAAGAATGCACACTCACTCCCAAGGAAGGAGAGGTTTTGTCATCTGGTAGATAAAAGAATAACAAACTCAACGTCAAGAATGTGCACTCAAGATCCCATTGAGGGCGAGGTGCTAACATATGACGTAGTTATTAATTAAAACTGAAACAATTAGGCGGATAACCAGCCATGAAGATACATGTATCTAATTCATCCGTTGCGGCAGGCATCCACTTAAGAGTGGGGATTCACCACTTGAAAGTGGGTACAATGAGAGCTACAATGTTCATTCTCCACACTGGCGGTAAACCATCTAGGGGTAATTTAATATGGAATTTAACAAGTAATTGCAGAAACTAAAAGGTTGGATTAGTACTACTATATCTCAACCGTACAATCATGAAATCTGCAAATTACAAATTACAATAATAGAGAACAATGCTAAGAAGAGGAGAATGAATTCTTTCAATGTTTTTAGCTCTTCAATGATGAAAGAAAGCCAAAACTGAAATCTAACAAAATCTGATATAAAACTGAGATTCTGGAAATTTTGATCAACAACTGTGAAATTCAAAGAAATATTTGCAACTCACTCAAAATACATCTGAATGATGTGAGAACACTTGCAATGAGCTGCTGGAAGGTAGGCGCCCATTCCATGATGAAGAAACAACAACAAATCTTGGTCATTAATTCTTGGCACAATTCCCAAGGCACTCTAAATGGTATGGCCTTTGAAAGGGGCGATTTGCTTCTTAAAAATCAGGAACTTCAAAATAAAATCTACCACTTTGCAAGAAGGGTCGCCATAGGTCTACAAATGCATAGCAAAAATACCCAGAACAGAATAAAATTTATTCAAAGAGCTGCTAGCAAAATTCACTTTCAAAGGTAGGTGCATTAGCAACTTCAAAATTGACAAAACTCCAAAATTCTTCAATAATCGAACTCAATCTGCTAGTCTGGATGAGAAGCAGTCCCAAAACCAACTAGGTGTTATCTTTCAACATGAAATTGGATAAATGCTAAGAGGTAAGCATTCCTCGAAGCTAAATTCATGAAGTCATTCCGACAGCATAACAATATGATAAGCATAATGGATACTAAAGCTAGAAAAAGGCATTCATTTTATAGAAGAGTAGAAGACTTCAATTTCTCAAGAAGGTACACCAAGAGTCACAAGAGACTTCAAATTTCCAAAATTCAAATAATTCTTTAAAAGGCGTCCCTTTTGCAAGAATACAATTTCACTTTATTTTTAAAACATAACTCCTCAAAGTGTGGCATCCTTTTTTCTCCAAGGCATTTAAACTTTAAATAATATTTAATCCGTATGAGGGCGTCCCCCTTCAAGACCACCTTTTAACACAACTTCAAGTTAATCTCCTAGGCCAAGGGGTCAACTGCAATTTATAACATTAAAGCCTTTATTTATCAAAATAAAACCTTTAGAAGCCAGACTTGAATTGCATTAAATGCTCCAACATGAAAATGAAGACCTAAAAATTGATAACTGTATACTGCCAAAAAAATAGGATTTACTAAAAATAGTAAACTCTCTGAAATGCCATAGAACCTCTGAACATGGAAACCCTAATTTTACCTCAATGAGCCTATGGGCCTCCAGAATAGGCTAATGAGCATCAAAACATATCACTGATGAGAAGGGGACTTTACATATTGGTCTTTCGTATTTTGACATCCACTTGCCTTTACAAGTAAATGGTCAAGTTTAATTCCCTTGGGGAGTGATGTGTTGTACAAAAGGATATAAAAGCAAATGAAAGTATTTGCCTCATAAAAGACGTGTTTTGAATTTTTGTCATGGATTTGCATCTACAAGTAAAATTAGCTAAGTTTGAAATGTGATTAACTTAAATGGTTACACTAGGATATACTGGCATAAGACAACTAATTTAAACTTTATCTACATGGCTTTTATGGTCTGCAATAAAAGGACAAAAATGGTCCTTAAATTGACTAAGCAAGTCTCCTTAAATTCATTACTCAACATAAAATACTTAAATAAGATTATATATTTTTTGAAAATAGACATTTAAATTTGCAAAATATACGTAATGTGTATATTTGAATTTACATTGCATAGAATACTTTGATGACATCTAACGTGAATTTAATTACGCACATATGTTTGACAACTTTGACTAGACAATGTTACATTATTTCATACCATATCATCTTGAATTAAAATGTTTCATATTTAGAGTAGTTCTAGTTTCTAATAATGCTATCTTGAAAAGAGCTTTTATGGAGTTTTTGGAAAACAAAAAACAAGTTATTTAAGTATTAGTTTCGGTTTGAAGTTCTTTCTTATATTTAGTCTCTTTATAATTTTAGCTATTTAGCACTTGTATATGCCTTTCATAAATATCAGTGATACAAGGAATTTAATTTGCTTCTTCTTTATGCAATAATAGTTTTTCTTAAATACCTAAGTTCTATATAATATTTAAGTAATCTTCATGGGATTTTTGATATGATGGCAAAGCAGGTTATATAAAATATTTCATTAAATAGTCTAGGGTGTAGTCTTTGTACACATTTATTCAAGATCAAATCATGTCCTCAATTGCATCTATTTCAAATATGCCACTAACACTATGAATTTAGTGAGAAGTTCTCTACCTACCTTTGTATGCACCAAAACCACCCATAATTGTTGTCAATCATCATGATGTGTAACCAAGGACTAAAATAGAGAACAACTCAAATATGAAGAAATAAACAATCTTGCAAATGCACACAAATTGCAACAAGGTAAAACTTTGGAAAAACCCTCAAATGGGTAGTAAATTCTAGGAAGAGTGAGCAGTCCTCCTCATGCCACTAATCCATAGTTGTACAAGTGTTACTTTGCCTCATGAACTTTCAAATACAGTTGCATACTATCTTGAAGAGAATATGACCTACAATTACACTCACAAATAGTGCAAATGAAGAATTGAAATCTCCATGAATGAGATATGCAAACATACCACCAACTCCCTAGAAAGGATTTGCTACCTCACACTTCAATAGTCCAACAATTGGTTGCATTAACCTGAATGGCTTAGATTGCAACTTGTTGAAAGTGGGACGATAACTTTACTTAAGGGACAATGATGGACATTCAATTAAATGCCTAAATGTAATGTCCCCTTTTTCATGAGCATTGGAGTTTTGAGGAATTAGCCTATTCCTAATCCTCGTAGGCTAATAGGGTTTGATAAAAGGGTCATTTGGCAGATACCTAGTTGATTGGTTGGCTCATTTCGTGACTTCATGAAGGTTTTCCTATTATCATCATGGATATTTCTATTTTTGGAAACCTTAATTTTATATTATAATGTTATATTGCACTTTAGGAGTTGATTAATATTTTATATTATTATAAAGTGCAATAATAAAATAATATTATAATATTCCTTCTAGAAGCCAACTTGGAAAAGTTCTAGGAGGCCGACCTCTTGAGGAAAAGTATAAATAGACATGAGGAGCTCATTGCCTATCATCCAGATGTGATGTTGATGTTTTCCATTTCATCTTGTGGAGCCAAGGGTTTCTACAAATTGCTTCTTATCATAGGAAAAAAAAAACTTCCTATTGATAGCATAACTGAGGGAGTGAAATATCTCTTGAAGGGTTGCAAAATTGAGAAAGTTGCTTCAGACTTTCTACTTGTACTTCAAAGCAAAATTTCCTGGCCTAGGGCCAAATTTTGGTTAGTGCGATTTTGGAGATATTGGAGACATCATTGGAGCATTGCATCATTCATCTATTTGACATAATAAGAGATTGATTTGCATCTTCAGCTTCATAGGTATATTTTGATTTTATTTCTCAGTCATAAAAGACCAACTTGTGAAGGCCACGACTTGGCTCATAGTTGCCTCCATTGGCAACGATTTTACCATGTATGGGCAGCGCTTGAACTAAGGGAAGGTGGATATTATTTCTGAAGTTGTTGGGACGATTTTGTGGCTCCACCAATTAAATAACAAGGATTGAAATCACAGTGACAGGGACGGTTGAGTGAGAGGGTTCGATTTCAGCATTTAAGGAGAATAAAATTCAAAGAAAATTCTTAGAGCAAGGTTGTGGCATGAGAAGGCAGGGCATAGTCATTTTGAAGGCATTTACAACAACTAGGAGAATCAAAATTATATGTACAAGCAACTCACAATTTCAGGTTCTTCATTTTGTATTGTCTAGAAATATCATTACATCTTTGCTATCATAAGTACATCATTGTAGAGAGGGATAAATTGCATTGTCATTTGAATAGCATTCTGATATAAGGTGTAATCAGACTGTAATAACTTCATCTCATATCTGAATATTCATGGTATTATGTATGTAAGCCAAGAGTCTTGGCATTCAAATTGTTACCATTGAAAGGAAGATTGCATTTCATATCAACATTTGGGAGTCATACATGATTGTTTTATGCATTTAAGTATCATTTGTATCGGCTTAATAGAATGTTTTCCAAGTGTTTTGCAAAATGCCAATAGGTTGTAGGTGCATTTTACTAGAGGAAGGAAACATATATGTGCATTCTAAATGATCATAATAAGTCATTGATGCATTTAGACTATAGTTTAAGCATTGGGGCATTGAATTACAAGCATTTGGAGCACTTTGAAATCATTTTAAGCTAACATATCAGATTGTAACATCAGACCAACAAGTTAGAAGATTGCATGTGATTTGTTTGACAATATTCCTTGAGCCTATATTCAACAAATTGTGATCAAAATTATCAAGGATCATTACACTAAACGGATGGTGCTACAAACTTGTAGCAACATATTTTATCCTTCCTCTCAAAACCATCTCATCTAACTAGGCTCAACTTTTAGTTAGCCTTATGGCTTTGCCTCTCATTGTTTGCTAGCTCATTTTGCATGGCTCCAATAATCTCTACCAACTAGTAGTATGGCTAAAGCCAAATTCTTTATTAGGAAAAGGGTGTTTTACATCTTGCTCAAGAAGAAATATTTTAACTATGTAAAATAAATATTTATTTGTAGTGCATCTTATGTGTTTAGCTACATTAAATGTTTATTTGGGTCCACTTGTAATATTGTATATAACTTTGGTTAGATATTTTATGTGCGGGTTGCATTTGGGAAAAATATTTTAATATTTGAGAAATTTAGAATAAATAAAATGTTAGTCAATGGTTTTGTGTACACATGGTTTTAACTTACAATTTGGTTGTTTTGTGTGAGCTTGATTTTGTAAAAGCAAGCACATGTTCAGTTGTTGAGGTTGGTTGGATAGAATAGTGGGCGTGGTTGTCATTATATTAAGCTCTCTTTTGAAGAGTGCATATGTGAAGCATGGCATGGGAGGTGTGGATACATGCTTGGACACATGGAGGATGCATTAAAGGAGCTTGATGTTTCAAAAGTATTCAAAGACTTTGAAAGTGTATTGTAGTGTTTTTTTTTAAGGATACAATGAATGTGAATGCTTTTGAAGCTTGGTTTTTTTTCCCTTTTGAGGGCTTTTTTAGGGTATATCTAGTATTATCTTGTGGTATGCCTTTGATCTTTGTATATGATTATTTTGTAAGCTTGTATGCATTTCTTTTCATGAAGCTATTTTGGAAATAGTTTGATCAACTTATATGATTTTTCTAACAAGTGGTATGAGAGCCATGGTTGTGTTATGCGAGAGATCTATGCTTTGGTATAACCTTTGTATGAAAAGATCTAATACAAAATTGAAGTCATGACAATGTTGGATAGATTTTAGACATTTCAAGGTATAATATATGTTGTGCAGGTTGTTATTTGCAGATTTTGGGTTTGCAAAGTAGTGATTTTTTTTAGATTTGGAGTTTCAGAGTTGGAAAAGAGGCTTTTTTGGGTGTTCATCAAGAGAGTTTTGTGGGGGAAGTTTCATAGATGATCCCTTAGGACAAAACAAACCTTGTCATTAAATCCAAGAGGCTTAAGAGATGAAGATTGACATAAAATTCAATGTATTTAGGCCACTAAAAAAAATACAAAAAAATTGCCTCTTATACCTAGTCATACGATTGTACAAGTTGTTCCTAGATTTTAAAATTCGAAAAAAATCTTATGCATAAAAAAAAAATTGAAAAAATAAAAAATATTAAAATTGTGTGGGGTCTACAAACCCCTTATACAACTTGGTACACTGACTAACGACAAGTTGACAACGGTCTACGAGGCTTGTCAACCTTGTCGATTATTGTTGGCCCCTAATTGGCAATCATTGGGTCAGCAAGCTTAGCCTTGGTCCTTGACTTGAGCAAGCTTTAAAATTAGACTTCTAAAATTGAAAAATAAAATAGATTTGAAATTGACTTCAAATCCATCACCAACAAAAGTTTCCTCGTGTGTCATCGTTTCCCTTGTGTCACCATGTACATCATTGTTGGTGTTAGCAGTCGTACAAGTTGTATGGCCAACCTACTTAGACCCGTTTTTTCCTATTGGAGAGATTTTCTTTCAAGAGCCATAACTTTCACTGTAATGTCCATTTTTTTACTTCAGATAGTTATTGAAAAGCTCCTTGCGAGCACTACATAGTGATATAGGTTTGGTTGCTAGATCTTTTTCTTTTGTTAGTTTTTTGTCATTAAGCCAAATTTTTTTGTAGTCATTATTTGGTCATAACTTTTACACACAAAATTATATTTTTTTATTTTGAATAGGCAATGGAGAGCATTTGTAGTATACTACACAGTGGATTAGGTGGTTTTTCATTTGAACAAAGAGAGTTTGGTACTTGTTTGATCACTTGTAGGAGCTTGAGATTCAAAGTGTCATTTTGTGAGCATCCAAACATATTAGATGGTGAAAGCTTGAGGGATTGCATGTTTTTATAAGATATAGATAATGGTATAGTAGATTATCAAATTTTTTACTTCCTAATCCAAGTTTATAGGGGTTTTCAAAGTTTAGACTTTGATGGTGATAGGTACACAGGTTGTGTTTTGGTTTGAGGACATGGTTGATATGCATGAAGACTTGGAGTCTTGGTAGGTACAAGTATAGCGATGGTGATTATTGTGGTGTCATGGATGTTCATGTGCACTAGAGATTTGACAAAACATGATCATGTATGTGGTTGACAGGTTTTGTCCGGTTCAATGTTAGGAGGTTGTTCCTATCTCCTAGGTGCTTGTTTAATTTCTTAACTATGGTACTTGTTTGTTGATTTGCTTGGAAAATCAAATTTGTAGGTGATCTGGTGTTTGAGTCTTGAGATCTACAGGATGATCTTTGATATCTTCATGGACAAGTTTTATACATGGAGCTTGTGATTGCAATTTATGGGTTGGATATGTTGTTGGAATGAGTTTTATTCATGTTTAGATAACTTTGAGGTATGGATGATTAGATGGATTATAATTTGTTATGGTTGCTATTTTTAACTAGTTTGGGTATTTTCCACAACTTGGAGCCTTTGTTATCACTCGGATTTGAGATTGTATTTTTTGAATTGGTGCATCTTCACTTTGGCATGTTTTCTTTCTTCCACAAGTGGCATGTTGGAGGACGAGAGGAGTTCTTGCTTGATATGGTGACATTTTGGATGCTATTGTAGGTATCTTGCTAGAGCATCAAAGCATGTTGGAGATTCATGTGGTTTCATGGATGGATATGCTGATGTATTTCATTAATTGTCCTTTATACAATGTAGACAAGTGGGAGAATGTTAGGAAAAAGGTATTGTACACTTTGTATACAAATTATTATTTTAATTATGTAAAATAAATATTTATTTGTAGTGCATCTTAGGTGATGTGTTTAGCCACATTAAATATTTATATGGGTCCACCTATATAGTTGTATGAAACATCAGTTAAGTATTTTATGTGTGGGTTGCACATGGAAAAATATTTAATATTTGGGAAAGTTAATATCAAAAAGTAAATGTTGGGGTTAGTGGTTTTGTGTACTTTTGGTTTTGAGGCACATGGTTTTATCTTACCACTTGGTTGTTTTGTGTGAGCTTGTTTCTTTGTTTTTATAAAAGAAAGCGTGTGTTTAGTGGTTGAGGTTGGTTGTTGGTTAGTTATTAGGCTTGGTTGTCATTGTATTGAGCTCTCTTATGAAGAGTGCATATGTGAAGCATGTCATGGGGTGTGTGGATACATACTTGGACACATGGAGGATGCATTAGAGGAGTTTGGTGTTTCAAAAGTATTCACGGAGACTCTATAAGTGTTGCAATTTTTTAATTGTTGAATAATACATGATTCTTTTGGAGGATAGGTTTTTCCCTCTTAAAGGTTTTTTAGGGTATATCTTGTGTTATCCTGTGGCATGTCTTTGATATTTGTATAAAGTTATTTTGTAAGCTTATATGTATGTTTTTCTCTCATGGGGTCATGTACAAAATGGTTTGATCAACTTGTATTATTTTCCTAATACTTTTACCTTATCACCATCCAATTTTCCAAACAATGAATTTTCATGCCATATAAACATGAAAGATTCACTTACCTCCAACTCTTTATCTTCTACCTTTGTCCCTTTAGATCCATGCCCCTAGGAATGTGGAAGGTCACTACCTTAACCCTTGTTTTTAATAAAGATGCAATCAAAGCCAAAAGGGGTAATTCATGTCACCTAATAAGGAGAAAAAATACTAGAATAAGGACAAGCAATATTACCAACAAGGAAAACTATTGCCTAGGAAGATGCACAATTGTTTCTAAAGGAGATAAGTAGGTGCATAGAAATATCATGTGTGGTTGCTCAACTAGGCTAAACAATTTACTCATGAATCCCAATAGTCACAACTATCAAATGAAAAAAAAATAGTCACATTGCTAAGGAAAATAACTAATTGGGCCCTAGGGAAATACATTGTTGTTGTTAGGGAATGTGAAAATCATGCCCAACTAAGGAAAAATATTTTACCAATAAAAGAAACAAATGTTGCCCATCAAGGGATAATGATCATTGCTGCAAGAGAGGAATCATTCCTTGTAGGGACAAATGAAAAATCATGCCAATGATGAAAAACACATTGCTAACACATGGAAATAGTATATGCCCTATAACTTTCCCTTTTAGCTTCTCCACCACTTCAAATTTTGTTGTCACCAACTACACTCACTTGACACCCTTCTATCCTCATGCAACTATTGGATACTACCACATCTACTTGATTAAATTCCCTTGCTATTCAACCATAATTGTAGCATTGCTACAAGTATTAGTATTTCCCCAAAGGGAATGATTCATGATGTTGCATGTGTTCTATTAAATAATTGAAGGAAATACAACATTTGATGAGGGTCTCCCTTTTTTCCATAGGAGATGCTTTGCTACTGGACACCTAGCTTTGGTTTGCCTTAACTCTCATCATAAGATAGGTGAGGCAACTTTGTAAAACTACCCATCATGAGAATCTTATTGTGGGTGATTTTTTTGATTTTAAGGATGATTTGGTGGATGTGGACTTGGCCCTAAGGGTCGCTACTTTAGTGAATCTTGATGGGTCATCCTCTTTGGGCCTTTTCTCAGTTGGTCCTGACCAATTGATGGTCCATCAGTTTTAGGAGTAATTTCTTCAAATTTTTCTATTGTGGATGCTTTAGTTAAGCTTATGGCTCCTCTTTCATTTCCCTTGGGGACAATGGATGTTATCCCTCCTCCCTCCCTTTGTTTTGACCCTTTGGAGGATTATTTTTTATGGGATGTTGTTCTAATAAGGAAAAGAGGTCTTCCAAAGCATGATTGTGCTTTCTACGCCTAGGTCTTGGGTGCTCATAGCAATAAAAGGAGACAAGGGGAGGTGTAGTTGGTCATCCTTGGTGGTTGTTGTTGGTTTCTTGGTTTTGTATCAACATGGCTATTATTTTGTTGTAGTTGATGTTTGGCTATGTTCTTGTTGTTTTCTAGCTTTTGGTTGGATGCCTTGTGTTGTAAAGGGTTTTAGGGTCCCTTCAAAACCTAATTTTCTCTTAATAAAAATGTTTTTGATACAATTAACTAGCTTCTATAATGAACTCCATCACTCTCAAAGCTATTGTAAGTGACAATCATTAGTACTTTGGAAAATTTGTGATATCTATTGTAGATGAACTTACAATACTACTAAGCTCTTACAAGCTATTGCAAATGACTTGGAGGTTGTTGTAGGTGTCCAAGTAGCTTGTGACAAGTGTCTTGTAGTTTAACCCGAATGGTCCACCTAAATTGGTCTGCTCTTTTATCACATTTCCCAACCCAAGGATTTTTTGGTCCTTAAGAGCTTACATGACCAAAAGGAAACATAGAAGTATCCTTTCCTCTAGACAAACTGAGAGTAGTCTATCCCCAAGGTTGATCATAGATATGCCAATTCCCTCATGGCATCATGATCCCTACACAAATGGTTTGCAACTTTTACTACATTTGTGACACATTTCTTTGTTAGGAATAAGATCGTAGAGCAATATACAATAAAATGAAAGTAAAAATAATTTATAAAAATTAGAAAACACAAAGATATAGATTTATGTGGTTCACCTAATATGGGATATGTCCATAGAGAAATAGTCAATCCTTCCTTTTATTTATACAAAAAAATAAAGGGATAAAACCTACAACGCATCCATTGTAACTTTCTCTTCTCTCTATCATAGTCTCCTAAAAAAATACAATAATTAGTCATAATGCAATGCCATCATAAAGAGGGTTGCCTTCTAGAGCAATAAAATTTAACCTCTATGGTCAAATATGTGACTTAATGATGCATATTCAAATTTACAATGACTATATATAATGTAGCTTTTGGGGGCATTGCCTTGAACTCTTGTCGAGATGTGTGGCCCCTATACCCCCTACATGCCTCCTTGATGAATGGGCTCCAAAACCAACAAGATCAAGCTATATAACCAACATTCTCTATGAAGGAATCCAACATCAATTCACTTGCAACAACCCTCTAATGGAGCTAAACCACAATGGAGATGGGGAGATCCTCTACTTGGCCCTCTTTATGGATTGAAACAATTGTAGGAATGAGACTACAAAATCAACTAACACTGTACTTAGCTCAATTGATATGAACCTCGATTCCCTCTAAAATGAAGTGAGAAAGGTGGTTGCATTATTTCCACTAACTTTGTATGCAACTCTTCTTGAATGAGTTTATAATTTCCACATAGAAAACTCAAACTACATTACCCAACAAAGTTTTGAAGCTTCTACACCTCTTCAATGGTTTGACTCTAACACTTTCTTTGACTTTTGGATCTTGGCTCTTGGCTATTTGAACCTCAATGTGCTTCACTTGCTCTCCAACCCTACATTTTGTAGCTAATTAGAGAACCCATTGAATACCATGAGATGTTAGCAAAAATTATGCATAGCAGAAATGCCTTCTTGGTACCACTTCTATCTAGTCACAAGGATTGATTGATTGTTGATACCACTTGATTTGGTCTTTGGGGCAGCCATGCCACACTTTGGGGCAGTAACAAGGAAAATTTAATTATATGCTATCTAACTACATCTATATGTGAAATAACCACTCATAATGTTTGTCAATCACCATGACGTGTAATCAAGGACGGAAATAAAGAACAACTCAAACGTGTAGAAATAAACAACCTTGCAATCACACACAAATTGCAACAAGAAGATAAAATCTTAAATGGGCATGAAATTCTAGGGAGAGTGAGCAATGCTCCATGTGCCACTAATCTACAATCGTAGAAGAATTACATTACCTTATGAGATTTCAAATGCATCCACATACTATCCAAAACATAACATGATTTTGTATCTACACTTTCACTAGTGTAAATGGAGGACTAAAACATTTATGAATGAGATAGAAGAGATTCTACAATTGATTCTTGAAAAATATTGTCTACTCCATGCTTGAAACAATTTAATAACTTGTTACTTTCACCCCAATGGCTCAATATGCAATTTGTTGAAAGTGAATTGTTACCATTGCCCAAAAGGACAACAATGGCCATCAATTGGATGCCTAACAAGAAGCAGTTCTACACTTTTGGCAACATACTTTCTCCTACCTCTCAACATCCTCTTGCCAAACTAGACTTAGCCCTTAAGTTGGCCTCATGGCTTAGACTCACATCATCTAGCATGCCTCACAATCTCTACCAACCAACAACATAGCTTGAAGAAAACTCTCAACTTGCATTCACCCAAGCCTCCAAATAATAGATTCCCACATCATGTAAACATGGAAGCTTCGCTTCCTTCCAATTCTTTACTTTCTACATATATGTCCCTTTAAATTTGGTCCCCCATAAATGTGGAAGATTGCTATCCTAACTATTGCTACCAACAAAGATGCAATCATGACCAAAAGGGGTGACTCATGTTACCTAGCAAAGGGACAATACATGCTACTAGAACTAGGACAAATTTGGTTGCCAACAAGGAAAGCAACTACCTTAGAAGATGTGTAGTCATGCTTTCCAAAGGAAGTAACTAGATGCCCAAGAAGATCGCTTACATGGTCGCCTAACTAGAGTAAATGATTGGCTTGCAAATCCTAACAATCATGATTGACAAAGGAATGTGAATGGTCACATTCCTAAGGCATATAAACAATTGGGTTCAAAGAGAAAAGTCTATGGCTATCAAGGAATATGAATAGCCACACTCGATTAGGGAAAACATATAGCTAGCAAACAAACTAGGCATCACCCATCAAGGGATAACAATATGGCTATCAAGGAATATAAATAGCCATGCTCGATTAGGGAAAACATATAGCTATCAAACAAACTAGGCATCACCCATCAAGGGATAACAATTACTATTAAAGGAGAGGAATAGTCATCATCAAGTACAAAAGAAGACTAAGCACCCAATAACCCACCCCTTCGACTTCATCTCCATTGCTTCAAACTCTATTGTCAACAACTACACAACCTCATGACATTCTATTGTCCTTATGCAATTGTTGGATCCTACCACATCTACTTGATTCCATGCTCTAGCCATTCAAGCACTCTTGTGACATTGCTATA
The DNA here is from genome assembly GCA_007258455.2 of Sequoia sempervirens. NCBI lineage: Eukaryota > Viridiplantae > Streptophyta > Pinopsida > Cupressales > Cupressaceae > Sequoia > Sequoia sempervirens. The sequence goes on from VDFB02269510.1 coordinate 40,915, forward strand.
GGAAATAGTATCACCCCAACAAGAATGATTTAAACTATTGAGGGTGTTTAGTCTAATAACTAGAGTATAAATGATGCTAGAAATAGTCAACTAACTAGTGGAGTGCAACATATAACTTTCAAATCTAATACAAGTAATTCTTGGAATGATTTGGAACATTCATGGCATCTACTACAAATGAACTTGTAGCTTTTGGTTGGATGTCTTGTGTGATGAGAAATAAATAGGTTCAATACATATTGTTGGGAAATTCAATATGTATCCAAATATGACCTCAATGGATGAGATACAAGCTCGAACTACAACAACATGAAAATCTGAAATTTTGATACAAATTTGAAAATTAAGTTGCCTTAATATAGAAATACCATGATTAAATCCATCTTCTTTATGATGCTAAAAAATAACCAACATGCTTGTAAGCACTACCTTATGCGAACTTATAACAACAATATATGAAGAATAACATCACAAAAAGATATCAACAATGAGACACAAATCAGTAACACAAGATCAACACATAAAACAAGATTTACATGGAGAAACCCTTGCGAGAAAAAAAACTCCATAGAGAAGAGAAGCCAAGTATGTATTACCATCAAATAAATGAGATTACAATACAACCACTTACATTCTCCTATTTTCCTCCAACATGGCAGTACCTTGTACCTATGAACAACCTCCTTATGCCTTCACCTATCCTCATTCCTACAGAGTAACACTGTGTTCAACTGTTCCTCTCTAATTCTACACCCAAGAGGCTGATTTTATAGACTTGTGTAGGCATCTAATGCACCAAACATGGCATCCAAAGACGACCCTTCATTCCAAACGTCCCCAACCTTTGGATTACCTCAAAATGCGAAAGGACACCAGTTTTGGCTCCAATATTTTCCCTCCAACTTGGGCACCAAAACATGATAGATAAACATTGCATTAAATGCAATAAATGATGGAAAACCAAGTGACACCTATTGCCTCTTTCCAAGCTCCCACTTGGAGAATCCCAACAATCACTTGTTTATCATTTCTTTTATCTTTTATTATCCCATTTTAGGCATCCACATATGGGGAAAAAATATTAAATATTTATGTCCACACACCACCTTTACCGCTACTAGTGGACCGATCACCCCTTATGAGTATATTACAAACAGTGGTGGGAATTAATATTACAAAATATTTTCCCAATACACCCTAAGTGCCTAGGGAAAATTTCCAAAGACGTTGGAACCATGATATATGACAGGATTTACAAGGTGGATGGTACCTAATCCTAACATTGTGTTGTAAAGGGTTTTGTGGCTGCTTCAAAACTTATTTTTCCGTTAATAAAATATATTTGATACATTTAACTAACTACTATAATGAACCCTATCACTCTCAAAGCTATTGCAAGTAACACTTGTATTACTTTGGAACACTTGTGGCATCTATTGTAGGTGAATTTACAATGCTAAGTTAAGCTCTTACAAGCTATTGCAAATGACTTGGAGCTTGTTGTAGGTGTCCAAGTAACTTGTGATAAATGTCTTGTTGTTTAACCTAATTGGTCCACCTAAATTGATCCACTTTTTTGTCACACCTCCCAAACCAAGGAGTTTTTGGTCCCTAAAAAGCTTACATGACCAAAAGGAAATATAGAATTATCCTTTCCTCTAGGAAATATGAGGGCAGTCTATCACCAAGGTTGATCATAGATATGTCAATGCCCTCATGGCATCATGATCCCTACACAAATGATTGATAGCTTCTACTACATTTGTGGCCCGTTTCTCTATGAAGGGATCCAATATCAGTTCACTTGCAACAACCCTCTAATGGAGCTAAAGCACAGTGGAGTTGGGAGATCCTCTACTTGGCCCTCCTCTTTATGGATTGAAACCATTGTAAGAATGAGAATACAAAATCAACTAACACTATACTCAACTTAGTTGGTATAAACATCCATTCCCTCTAAAATGAAGCAATAAAGGTGGTTGCATTAGTTCCACTAACTTTGTATGCAACTCTCCTTGAATGGGTTTATAACTTCCACATGGAAGACTCGAACTACACTATCAAACAAAATTTTGAAGCTTCTACACCTCTTCAATGGTTTGACTCTTAACACTTGCTTTGGATTTTGGCTCTTGGTTCTTGGCCTCAATATGCTTCATTTTCTTTCCAACCCTACATTTTATCGCTAATTAAAAAATCCATTGAAAAGCATGTGATGTTAGCAAAAGTTAGGCATAACAGAAATACCTGCTTGGTACCACTTCTTTCTACTCTTGATTGTTGATACCACTTGATTTGTGCTTTGTGGCAGCCATATCGCACTTTGGGATGCTAACAATGCAAATTTAATTAGATGCTCTCTAACTACCTCTATATGCAACATAACCACTCATAATGTTTGTCAATCGCCATTAAATGCGTTATCAAGGACTAAAATAAAGAACAACTCAAACATGCAGAAGTAAACAACCTTGCAATCACACACACAAATTGCAAAAGAAGATAAACTCTCAAATGGGCATAAAATTCTAGGGAGAGTGAACAATGCTCCTTGTGCCACTAATCCACAATCATACAAGCATTACATTGACTCATGGGATTTCATATACATCCACATACTATCCAAAAAAGAACATGACTTTGTATCTACACTCGCACTAGTGTAAATAAAGGATTAGAACTTTTGGGAATGAGACAGACGGGCTTCTACTACTGATTCCCAACTTGCAACAATTTAACTACTTGTTACATTAGCCCCAATGGCTCAATAAGCAATTTGCTGGAAGTGAGTTGTTACCATTGCCCAAAGAGACATCAATGGCCACTCAATTGGATGCCTGATGGGAACCTGCTACACACTTTTGGCAACATACTTTTTCCTACCTCTCAACACCCTCTCGCCAAACTAGACTTAGCTCTTAAGTTGGCGTCACCCAAGCCTCTCTCAAACTTGCATTCACCCAAGCCTCCAAACAATGGCTTCCCACATCATGTAAACATCGAAGCTTCTCTTCCTTCCAATTCTTTGTTTTCTACCTATCTCCCTTTAGATTTACACCCCCACAAATATGGAAGGTTGCTATCCTAACTGTTGCTACCAACTTTGATGCAGTCATGACCAAAAGGGGTCTCATGTTGCATAGCAAGGGGAAAATAAACGCAGCTAGAACTAGGACAAATTCTGCTGCCAACAAGGAAAGCAACTACCTTGGAATATGTGTAGTCACGTCCACCAAAGGAGGTAACTAGATGCCCAAGAAGATCACTTACATGGTCGCTTAACTAGTGTAAACGATTGGCCTGCAAATCCAATCAGTCGTGATTGACAAAGGAATGTATAATGGTCACGTTACTAAGGCATGTAAGCAATCAGGTCCAAAGAAAAAACACTATAAATGAACCTTGGAATTTATCCTATTCTAGTGCATAAAATAGCTAAGAAATGTGAAATGATAAAGAAAACCAAGGACACCTCAAGATTAGCCAAAAGAGTGACAAAACAATAAGGAAAATAGATAGCACAAGACAAATGGTTTTACCTTCCTTGTTGTTGATATCCCTTTGATTGGCCCTTGCTTAGAATGATATGTGTGCTCCTTGATGGCTCTTGATGTGGCTAAAATGGAGGATTTTACTATGTGCTTGGATGTGAATGCAAGTGGATGTAATTGTAGGCTAGATGAGTGCACAAAATGGCAGCATGTAGTTGCAAAATGACTAAGTGTTCTAAATGCCCTTGAGGAGGGGGTATTTATAGGAGAATTTGAATTATCTAGAGAATTCAACGGTCAAGATTGATCCAACAAGGTCAAGATGAAGGGCTATGGTGGGTTGAGAATCCACAAGCCCTCACATCTTGACATGTGGAGGGTGAAGTGGCCAAGGGGATATGAGATGGAGGTGAGTTGTCAAAAAGGTACATGAGGTGGAGGAAGGACAAGTACCTTCCAAGTACATTGGGAGATGGGAAGAATCTTGGGTGAATAAAAGTGAATTAAAAATTCACAATGATTGGAAGAATCTGGTGGATAAGACAATATTCCCAAAAGGTGGGAGTTTGTCACATGTGACTTGATGTGACAAGTCAAATATTCTAGAAGGTGCATGGGAAAAGGGGATTCTAGAAGGAATAAAATGTGAATTAAAAATTCACATGGGGAAGAGAGGAGCCTAGGTGAATAAAAAGGAATTAAAAATTCCTTGGGGGATGGGGAGAGTTGACCAAGGTACTAATTAGGTTTGACTAATCGGTAATTAGAGGATAATTAGGGGCTAGTGGGATTAAAAGCCAACTTGAAAAAGTTGGAGGATGTGACACATCCTAATCAAAGATTAGGCATGTGCACATCCTTAATGAAGAGATTAGGAAATGGATTAGATTAGATGAAAATGACATGTAAGGAATTAAATAAATGTAATATTTATTTAATTCATTTGATGAAAAGAGGATTAAGGAGGGTAAGGTATTTAATTATTAATTAAATACCTTAGGATTTGGCAGAATTAAGGATATTAATTAAATAATAGTAATATTACTTAATTAACTTGGATAAGAGGATGTTTAGATGAAAAGTGATAAATTTGGATAAATTAAGTGTCCAAATTTGGATGTCTCTAATAGCTATCAAGGAATATGAATAGTCACAGTCAATCAGGGAAAGCATGTAGCTAGCAAAAGAAATAGACACTGCCCATCAAGGGATAACAATTACTTTTAAAGGAGAGGAATTAATTATCATCAGGTACAAATGAACACTAATCACCCAATAACCTGCCCCTTCGATTTCATCTCCATCGCTTCAAACTCTATTGTCGATAGCTACACACCCCCATGACACTCTTATGTCCTTGTGTAACTGCTAGACACTACCACATCTAGTTGATTCCATGCCTATCCATTCAACCACCTTTGTGACATTGCTACAAGAAAATGTAACACCCCAACAAGAATGATTCGAGCTATTGAAGTTGTTTTGTCTGATAACTAGAGTATAAATGATGCTAGAAATAGCCAACTAACCAATGGAGTGCAACATATAAATTTCAAAGCTACTACAAGTAATCCTTGGAACAATTTGGATCATTTGTGGCATCTACTATAGATGTACTTGTAGCCCCACTAAGCTCTTCCAAGTTGCCACAGGTGGCTTGCAGCCTTGTCATGGGTGTCCAAGGTCGACTTGGCTAGTCCACTTAAACTAATCCACTTTTTAGATCATTACTAGACAAGGCTTCAACAAAGAAAGCTTGAATATTACAATAGAGATTTTTAAAGTTTTGCATAACTATGTTGGTATAATTTTATTCATTTGGATATTTATATAATTTATAAGTTAGTGTATATTTATTATAAATTTTTATATTTTTTTCGAAGTTATGTACATGAGTGGTTAAATAATTTTTTCAATACAACAATAAAATATTTAATGTATCAATTATTTATAAATTTAAGTAATTATTGAAATCTATATAATAACTAACATATCTATTTAAATATTTAATCTCACTTAATACAATAATTATGATGTACTATAAACCCAAACTTTAATATTCCCTCTCTTTTTTATCATAATTTTAAAATGTGAAGATAATAGTTTCTGCATATCTACATCTAATTGATCAATTCAAACACACACAATTTATCAAGAAATATCTATAATTTATGAATTAAGACACACACTATAATCTATACATACGCATGAGTGAACATAGACACACTCAACTATTTATTGCAAAATACTTATGTATGAATAGGGACATGCTTAACTATATGCAATCAACAATAGTGGGAATGGACTCACTACTCATATGAACAAGGGCACACACAAATATTCATACAAAATAATTTTGTAAATAAATAGAGGAACACAACTATTTGTGAAAGAAAGTAGTTGGAATGGGCATCTCCACATTATGTGAGATCACAAAAAAATTGGTTTTCAATAAATTTATTCTTGCTAAAAACCTTCTTATGACTCAAAGTCCACTACAAATAATTACTCTAATTGTTGAACTAGCAATGAACTCAAGATTGAAATTCATATTATTTTCTCTTGTATTCCTCCAACCTCTTGTGGTCATAACTCACTCATCTAGGTTGATCAAGATGGTTATGTGAAAAACATGATGCAAAATGAAGCTCTTTAGTGGTCCTTACATTTTTTCTAAAGGTTCTAATCACAATCTCATCGTAACTTATCTTTATCATGGAGCTAGAATTCATTTCTAAATACAAAAATCTCTAAGGACAATAGTTACTATTGATAGTGCACCCTTAAATATAAAAACTATAACTTGTAAGTTTGGAAAATATGATGTAATTAATTCAGCATTTTTTATGAAAAATGATTTGATCTCACTTTTTGTGAGAGGAGGAAAACCCTTTTTCCATATGATTTACATTAAATTTTACACATATTGTCAAAATTTTGCGTTCAAAACCTATCTCCTTATGAATTTAATACATGCCCTTAGGTAAGATTTTAAATGCAATCTACACTTTGAGTAAAAAACAACTAATTCTCCCACCATCCCATGAGAGTTGAAGTAAAATCCTTCGAAGGGGTATTTTACAAGATTATTTTACTAAAGAGGTATAAATTTTAGGAAGACCATCTTCTAGATTAAGAGAGCTAGACTTATTTGTTTAATTTCTTTTATTAAATACAACTTCATAAAGTCTAATCCTATTTTTTTATAAAAATATAAGATTTTAGACTAAACTATGTGATAAATAACTCATGAGCCTCATTGTTGGGTGCTTTCATTTAATTTTCATGGCATTGAATTTGAGCCTCTTTCTTTGAAAGGTAGTGTCTAGAGTGCCTTGCACATGTGCAACATACTTTCACTTCTGAGATTAGTGTGTACTTCTCTTTTCTTCGCCATTTTTTTGTTTATACACTTAAATTAAATGTCTTAGTTGTGCATCTATAAATCTCCTCACACCTTGCATTTGAATATGCTTACAACATATAAGGATTATTTTTTGTTGTTGTCACTCATCCTTTTGTCAAAAAATTCTCTTCTAATTACAAATATACATTTTTACTTTTATCCTATCTTTTATTTATTTGTATATATTTCATATAGCATTCAATCTATGAACGGATCACTAGTAATGTTGAGTTAAATATTTCATGAGAACTTCCAAGATTGTCACACTTCCACTATGCAAGGTGTGTGCTCCTATTACAATTGTTTCACATTTTCTTTGAGATTTCATGCCAACATGTTTCCTTGCTTTTCAATCCAACAACCCTTTTTATAATATAGTGAGAAAAACCCTAATCATGCAACAATTTTTTAATGCCTTTTTTTAACTCCTCAATATATTCTCCATTATAAACTCTTCACAAGCTCTATTTGGCATGCTCGAGATGATTCAAATGACTTATCTAATACCATGTTAAATTTATTTATTTGAATTATTGTACTATGATAGTTTTATTCCATAGCACCTCTTAGAATTTAATTCATACAACAAAAAACTCTTCACAAGCTCTTTTTGGCTTCCTTCCCTTCTAATGCTATTTTTTAGTCTACCCCTTCTAATAAAGACACAATTATGTCAGATGGGGGAGATTGGTAAGAAAGAGTTAAACTACACTTGTCCCTTCCTCTATTCCCATCGCTTTCTCTTCACCCTATAAAACCTCCCCCTCATATTCTCCTTTTTCTCCTAAACCCTTTGTTCGTGAACCTTTTTCGCCTCCCCGTCACTCCTATCCTCACTCACATTCTTGTGACTCCTCTACTCTTTTTTCTTAATCCCATCTTATATCCATATCTCCTTCTTCCACCTTTAAATATTGTGAGTGCAAGGAGCAAGAAATTACACTTGACAATAGCTTCAACATGTTGACTCAAGATGATGATTTGTCTAATCCTCATCATGAATCTTAAAATCCTTTATTGGAGAGTTAGAGGGATTTATCTCCCTCACTATAGGTATAAAGTAAAAGAGGTGCTTATGAAATAGAGGCCTGCTATCTAATTCCTCCAAGAATTCAAGCTTAGTAACATTAAACTTGAGACATATTTATGCAATGTTTGGAGAGACACCAATTTTTTTCAAACTTCTCATTTGAATGGAAAAGGTGATGTTGTAAGTGGGATTTGTCATGGGCTTCAAAGTATGTCATTGATAAGGGTGAATAGTTCTCCTATAGTTGTATTTGGGTTCTTACCATTATCAATAGACAACTTATTGGATTTTTTATATTTATGCTTCCAATTTTCCTAAATAATGAATTCAACTTTGAGATTGGATGGTCAATAATTTACCCAATGCAGATTGGATATTAGGCAATGACTTTAACAAGGTAGAATATTTGCATGACTGTAGCTAGTATAAATAGATAAATCTCAACATGGATGAATTTGATAGTTGGTTGTTTTTTCAAAACTCACTCAAAGTGGTTGATCCTATTCATGATAAATTTGCTAGAAATTCTAAAAATTGGTTTACTTGGTCTAACTAAAAATGGAAGGAGACAAAAAAAGGATTAGGCTGGAAAAAATTTATATTTCTCCCACTCTACCATTGGTCCATGATTCATTGGGGTTGTATGTTTAAGTGGACTATTCGTCTACCCTTTTGGATCATTGACCAATTGTTTGCAATATTTTCTTGGACCAAAATTAAAATATTGACAATTCTTTCCCCTTTAAGATTAATGTCTCTCACTTAAAAAATCCTATTTGTTTGGCTACCCTTGAGGGTATTTAGAATTCTTTACCTAAACCTAATCAAGGATATTCTTGGATTGCTTGGTGGTGTGTTTCAATTACTCAAAGCACTAATTCCCTTTGCTCTTTTGGAAAACAAATGGATTGGAAACAAAAATGTAAAGAAAAATCCCTCCAAAGGAAAATGAATCATGCTAGAAAACTTCTCAATGTTGATCCTAGTAATATTAAACTCCAAAAGTCCATTGCTACTATTGAATCCCAAATACGATAAATTGATAATTATAGAGGTCAAGGGGCTAAAATCCAATCTAGGTTACATTAGATAAAAGCAGGGAGCTGATTTTTTTTTAATTATCTTAATTATAAACACAAAAATGAAAGAATTGGTGTTATAAGGGATGAATTTGATACTCTTCCTTCTAATACTATTGAGATATGTAATTTATTTAAACAATTTTATGAAGATCTTTTCAAAGATGATCAATGGTAGGATATTCAACAAGCCCTTGAGGATATTGTTAGAGTTTATATTCCTAATTGAATAGATTCTAATTATAGTTGATACCTAGATAGAAATATTCCTCTAGAAGATTTGGAGAATGCTCTTTTCTCCATGGCCCTTTATAAATGTCTAGGCAGCGATGGGCTTCCCATGGAATTCTGTTGCGCTATGTGGCACCATATTAAGAAATATTTTTACTACTTATATCTGGTCTACATATTAATGGTGGCATAATAACACTTCTTCCTAAAGGAAAAAAAGAGGACATTATCTCTAGTTGGCATCATATCATGCTTCTCAATGCATCCTATAAAATCATCACAAAATCCCTACCTATTAGGGTTAAACACGTGGTGCAAGTAATTATTAGAATAAAGAAAACATGTTTTATCGCTGAAAGATATATCCTTGAAAATATTATTTTAGCTTGGGGAAGTTGTGAATGGGCCCAAAAAATTGATCAAAATGTTAGTTGGATCAAACTTGATTTTGATAAGGCATATGATAAAATTCGTTGGAATTTTATCCTTACATGCTTTAATGGTTGGGTTTTGGTCCTAAAATTTGAGCTCATATCCAAATTTTGTTTCAAGATGTTAATGCTCAGATTATTATTAATAATATGATGATAGTCTCCTTCTCTTTACAAAGACCCATTGAACAAGGGTGTCCCTTAGCTCCATATCTTGATGTGCTTACAGATGATGCGTTGGACTATTTGTTTCAAAGTGCCAACAAAATAAAGCTCATTGAAGAATATCCATCCCAAAAAATGTTGTTGTTATTAACTCTCATTATGCCAATGATATTTTGTTATTTTTACAAATTCTATAAGATATATCTCTAATAAGATGAATATTTTGGAGTTGTATTGTGCTAATTCTAAATCTAAACTTTCTCATCATAACAAAATTGAATTCTTGATGATTTGGGTTGGGCCTATTCCTCATTGATTGCCTTGGGAATTAAAAAAAATTAAACATGAGGATATTATGAGGTATCTTGGGATACCCATTGGTCTTGGGGTTTCTCTCTCTGATATGTGGAACTAGTATCTCAATAAATTCAAAAATAAACATTTTATCGGAATTCATTTCTTTGGCTAGAAGAATCCAAGTTAATAAAATATTCCTTGTTACTCATGTCTATTGCTCATCCTATTGGATGCCTTCTAATAAAGGTTATGAGGAATTAATAATTTATCAGTTTCTATGGACTAAATGAGATAGTGATATTGGATTTATAGCCACATCTTGTAGTCATTACATTTAGCCTAAATGCAAATGAGGTTTGGGGATAATTGACCCAAAAATACAAGAAATTTGTTTAACAACAAAATGGATTCTTAAAGCTCTCAAAGGTGAAGAACTGTGGAAAATTATTATTTGGAACATAAATAACCTTGTCTTAGTTAACGATAAATAGAAGGAGATGGAGTGTTTAGATAAAATCCTTAATACATATTTTTTATCGATTAAAGCCTCACCTTCCTTTCAATTAATCTTGAAGGCTTGGAAATACTTTCCATATCCTAAAATAAAGAGATTCCTCTATTCAACATGGGTTCAACTTCTCCACTTCATCTATTTGGTGGAACAAACATATTTGGTATCATAGGTAACCCCTTGCTTTAAGTTTTCTAAAAAAATCTTATCATTTATTTAAAAAAGGAATCTACAATGTTGGATACCTTTGGTATTTTACTACTTTGAGTTGGTTAGCATGGTGTACTATTAAACATCAATTTAATGTGATCATTAAATACAAACCATTTGTGTTTTTTGTGCAATATTTGGTGCCATTGGAATTGTCTATGAAGTTGTGTACCCATATCTAATGCAATTTTTTCAATGATTGGATATAATTATCATATTATCCTTTTCTTTAAAAAATATATATTTACAACTTCTTCCTAATCTTCCTATGAAACCTCACCTAAATATCAACTGGAATGGTGGATTTAGTGACTTTTTTTGGGCAAAACTAATGAATCAAATCTGGAAATCAAAATTCAATTCAAATGCTCAATTAATGTCTTGGAAGATACTACATTGCAAATTTCCAACCATGGGCAAGTTGAAGTGTATTATAATCGAACTTGTTTTCCAGAGACATGAAGACTTGAGGCACAATTTTTAGGGATGTTTATTTGTTAAAAACAATGGAACTCTATGTTTAATTATTTTAATGCTATTTTTTAACATAAATTAAGTTGGAAAGAGGCCTTACTCAAGGTTGGGATTCATAATAATATTATTTTTTATGGATTTTTGACATGTTATTTTATGGTATTTATGGAGAAATGGGTGTAAAGTAGTTTTTAGTAATCATAATTATCATCAAAAGTTTACAATTTAAATATTTACTTCAATGTGTTTCATTTTCTTGCTTCTTTATTCTCACATCTACAAGAAGATGCTAAGAAGAATTTAAGAATGGATTTCCTAATTCAATGTATCAAACCTCAAGTGGATCAACTACTTAGAAATAATAAAGCTTGTATCACTCAAGGATTAAGACCTCTTTTGTAAAACTAATTGGTCCAAGTCTTTGTTCCTTCAGTTGATAACTATTATTCCTTTCTATGATAGTTTTGGTTGGATTATGGGCTACTTATTTTTTATATGTTGCTCATCTATATTTAGGTGTTGTACAAATCAAGACTATTGTTAGGAATTAATCTTTACTTAGGTTAAGATTATTTATTAATTTGTATTACTTAAATACTTGTAATAATATTCTAAAGGAATCCCTACAAGTCTTTTTTCTTATTTGTGTATTCTCACAATGATTCATTTTTGGAGGAATATTAAGACTTAGGTATAACCTCCTCCTTATGAGGATCTTGACACCTTGCATACACATAGAATGAAAGGTGGCATGCATAGACATGGGAGTTACTTATGCAAATCCCTTCTCATCTCTATTTATTTGAGGTGCTTCTCTCCTTTACATGAAACATGTTATGCTTGAGCTCTCTCATTCTCTTTTTGTAATCTTCTTTAGGTTTTATGCCATCTTCATAATATTGGGGGTTTTTTCTTTATTTTCCCCCCCTTACAAAATCTTGTGTCTGTTGGTAGTTGTTGTCATTGATGTCAACACTATTGTTTGTGTTGTTGTCATTGATGTCCACACTGATGGTTGGTTGTCATTGATGACAAAATTTGAGGAGATTGTTGGCAACTATTTTCAACATTGATTGTGTAACATGTTAGTCCTTGGCATTGGTTGTCTTTGTCATATTCAGTTTGGGCTAACATTAGTGATGAAGTTCATACCTTATCAGATAAGAATTGAAGAAGATAAAATAAGAGAAGAATTGAAGAAGTTCATGGTTGGATGTCAAGCCTTATCAAAGAAGGATTGTTGATGTTCATATAATGTATTATTTCTATCAATAGAGTTGATTTCATATTGATATGTTCAAATATAGATTAGAAGCATTAAGATGAGAATTAGAAGCATGAATAATGTTGGAGAGATGTTGTTGAAGGTCTACAATATGTCTCTTGTTATCTCCTAATGTCCTTGATAATAATGTTTGTTGCTAAAAAGAAAGTTCTAGTCTCCACAAGTTGCTTAAATGATCATGGTTCAGGAAGTTGCATTGAAGTCTATCTAAGAGAATGCTTGCATTCCTCCACTGTTGCAATTTTGGTCTTGTAGTTTTCTAGTCAATTTCAGTGCTCTATGTATGTTTCACTCCTATATTTTTAGGTCACATGTGTTGCTAAGGAGATCCCTATGAATTGTAGAAGGTTGGCAGTGTTGCTAGTTGTTTTGACTAGTCTGAGAAATGCTCTATATTTCTCTACATTGATGTCTCTACTCCTACAACTTTTTGAATGTTCTTACAACCTTTTTGTAATGTATCAATTCCAATATCATATGATGAAGTAATTTTCAAGTTTTTCTATAAATGCTACATCATCTAGTTATGTATCTTGTGTTTCCAAAACAAAGTTCTTTGTGCCTATTTGATCTACGATGGTTGTTGATGGCATGAAAGCATAAAATAAGTGTATGAAAGTGAATTTATATGTTCAAGGAAAATCCCTATGTGATTCACATGTTGTTGTTTAGCTGCTTTGGTGCCACATTGTGTCTTGAGTTGGCTTTTCTAGGCTATTTATGGATATTTGGTCAACAAGGCCTATTCATTTGTTTGTGATGCATGTTTGGGGGTTTGTGCCAACAATGAAAGATGTGTCATGATAGATTTGGGTCATGGCCTATCACTTTTAGGACCACATCAAGTAAAATCAAATGAAAGAGTGTTTATGAGACAAAAGAGTGTGTGCTTCATTATTTCATCCACATGTTTCCTTGATGCTAACTTAGATTGATGTGTGCCTGCATGTAAATATTTTTGGATCACATTGGAAGAAGAAATAATATTTTTTTGGTCCTCCATATCTTAGGAATAAGACCAAATTATTTTTTGGTGGTTGAACAAATGTATTTAATTATTTATTCTTTTCTTGGCTGACTTAATTAAAGAATTGCAGTGTTACAGTGGATATAAATGCAAGATATTTTTTATTGCAACATTGTGGAAGAGTATACAAGTATAAAGAAGTGTGTGAGAGAGATGCATTAAATATCCAATAGAGATAGTGCTAAAATATTGTAAAAGAAAATTTAAATTATGCTTGAAAGCATCAATCAATAGATTGTTGTGTTGAAAATCTTTGTAATTCTCTTTAAATCATTTTGTATCCTGCTCTAAGATAGTGAATCTCATTAGGTCCTTGTATCTTGCTCTTGGATTTGGTTGGTACTTTAGTGATGCAAGTCCTATTTCTATCTTGTCCAAGTAGGTAGTGAGTGCTCCAACAAGTCTTTTTGGAAGTGAGCATTATATTGTGAGTTAACTCTCATCGTGGTTTTCCACTCATTAGGTTTTCCATGTAAATCTAGTGTCTCCTTGTGTATGTGTGTGTTACATATTTCCATATCTTTTTTTTTTATTTGATTACTCTATATCTTTCATTGGTTAAGTTTCCAAAGGTGTTAAAGATCTTAATTTCTATAATCTTCTTTGTTACTACTCTACTTAAAGTTTTATCCTTATCTCTTGAAGGAGTTTGAGTTATGCTGAAATTTATAAGTTTTAGAAGGGGTTAGGTTTTTATGTAGATTAATTCACCCCCCTCTTAGTCTTTGGAAGTGTCCAACAATTGGTATTAGATCCAAGTTCCTCTGTATAAGCTTAACCATTTGAGGCAAATATCTAGGATGGCATATGATGGTTCATTCAAGATTCCTATGTTTGATTGGACTAATTACTCCTGCTAGAAGATGAGAATGGAAGAAAACCTAAACTCTCTTGGTTTTGGTGTGTGGGAATAAATAAAAAGTGGTTATGTTGCTCCTACCACTCCTATTATAGATCATATTGAAATCAGGTTGTATGAATGTAATGCTAAAGCTAAAGCTAAGAATGTTTTTCTATGTGGATTAATTGATTCAAAATTATTGAAGGTGATGAATTGAAAGTTTTCCAAAGATGCTTAGTAGAAGCTTAGTAGTATTTATGAAGGAGATTCCCAAGTGAAGAAAACCAATATGCAAATCTTGAAGAGAAGATTTCAGACCCTACAGATGATTAAAAAAATGTAAGCTATATGCTCTAAGTTCAAGAAGTTGTTACTAGAATTACTGGTCTTGGTGGAGAAGTGAAGGAAAGTGAAATTGTGAAGAATATTTTGAGATCTGATAGGGTAGGGTTGGATGGAACACTCACTGTCCCATGCTCTGGGTCTCACCTTGGCAAACCCTTTGGTGTCTCTCCCACCTTCTTAACCTATAGGCCCTAATGCTTGTTAGGCACCCCTGGTTCTCCTGGCCAACCCTACTATCAACCTTCTTTCATTCCACCAAGCCAATCTTGATGCCTTGCCACTATCTCACCCTTGACCCTTACTCTTCCCTAAAGGCCAATTACCCTCAACATTCAGTTAGGCTTTTGCAGGGGTGTAAAGATGAAGTAAAAAGCTTCATAGCAGCCTATTAGGGTTCTTGTTCAATTACAAAACTCCAATTCTCCATCGCTGCCACCAAACCCTCTCCTAGGGTTAGAAAAGGCTACAAGCCTAGAGCCCCAATTAGGCCTCTTAACCCGAGAAAAATGAAATTTACTCCAAAACCCTCCAAACGACCAAGGTTCTTCACTTGGGGTTTGTGTTTCCCATGCTCACACCTTGAAGATTTTTGGGGTTTTGAGCCTGTACAGTCCGTACACTACCCTTACTCAAAAATGGCCAAAAACTAGGGTTTATAAGCCTTTTCCAGGCTGATTTCAAACTGTCAGAGTCTTCTCACACCAAATGGGTTGATGGAGCCTCCTCCTGACCACCAGGCCTTTCCAAGACCCTCAAATAAATTCTCCAAAAGGAATTTTTCCAAAATCTTAGCACCCCTGCAAGTTATGTGCCTTGCACTCCTTGTCTCCCCTAGCCGGACTCTGCCTAGCTCGCCTAGGGCAAGACATTGCTAGCAGCTCCTGCACACACACAAGCCCTACAACCTACCATATTTACACTCATGGAGCCTAGTCACTATTCCCAAAGGGCCGTACAATTTGTATGGTGGGAAAGTGCTCTAGCACTCCATTTTCTCAAGACTGTCTGGTTCAGGCCAGAAAAAGAAAGAAATCCAACTATTTACAAACAAAGGATGAAAATGAATCACAAAGGCAAATGGATGGCACACAAAGCTTGTACTCTATTCACACTACATTCTACAATAAAAAATAATAGCAGGTTTATTCCATCAAAGCACTATTTAGATGCAAAAATCAGAAATTGCCTCACAGAACGCTATTTCTTTCAATTTCACAAAATGTCACTACAATATCAATCCTTCTAACTCTGTTTATAGGTTAAGATTCACCTTAAATAAGGCTCCACATTTAGTTATCTCCTTTGGTCGGACTTCTTCATGACCTAATGGCCAACGTTACCAAACTCCACTGTGTTTTCTAACTTTTGTCAAGGTTAGCAACTTAAACAAGAATGAGCTTCAAAACCCATCCATACTTTCTACTTCTAATTCCACTGATCACAACAGGTCAACACTTATTCATAATCCTCAAATGCTAACTAAATGGTCAACATGACCCTCAAAATAACATATCCAAGCAAAATTTAAACTAGACTGCTTCCTAGGTGTGTTTCCTAGGTGCTCCTACCAAGATTTCTCCCAAAATATTACATTCATAAAGTGTCTACCATTGAAGAATTGAAAGACTTGGATAAGTATTCAATTGAGGAAATTTTTGGTACTCTTACTACCTTTGAAATGAGAGAATTTGATAAAGATGCTCCAAAAAGATAAGTTGCTTTCAAAGTAAACAAAAATATTAAAGATGAGGCTCCTGATCAAAATGGAGAATTTGATGATATTGAAGCCAACTTTATGAGAATATTAAAGAAGGGCATTGGAAAATATAAGGTAAGTTACCTTTTAAATGTTTCAATTGTGGAATAATAGGTCATTTTGTATCTAAATGTCCATGAAAATAATTATATGATAAAAATAAAAGAGATAAGATCAAGAAAGTTCTATTCTCTAAAGAAAGCAATGGTTCCTCTAAATATGATGAGAATGATTCAATTGAAGAAACTCTCTTTATGGCTTTCAATACTACTGATAAAATGTATGATGTTGATACGTATAAGGAGTCCATCTCCTTAAGTAATGGAGACATATTTTCCTCTAATCTAGACCTAGAATCTATAGAATCTAAAGGTTGGGACTTCAATTAAGATGAATGGGGAAGTGACTTTGAAGGAAAACTTAGGTCTGCATTAGAAGACTTGAACGAAGCAAGAAGTCTAAATCAGAAGTATAAAAACTTGCTTGTAGAATCAAAAGAAGAATCTAACAAACTAAGAACTCAAGTAGAATTAGGCAAAAAATATGAAGTCAAACTAAAAGAGGTAGAAGGTGTGATCTCTGATTTGAAAATAAATGTTAAAGAAGGAAAGAGGATTGAAGTGCTTGAATGACAAGATCAAAGAAAAAATTGTTTAATGCTCAAGGTTTGAAGAAGAAAATATCACTCTGAAGAATGCTCTATAAAGAGAAAAGGAACAAATTGTCAAAGGAGAGAAGTTTGGCCCTAAAAGTTCCAAATCAAGTGAAAGGTTGAAACAAAAGAAGAGACAACTTTGAGGACTCTAAGAAGAATTCCTCCAGAGATACAAAGAATATCTATAATGGCAAGAAAGAAGTTGGATATAGTTCTAATTCGAAGAAAAAAAGTTCCAGAAGTTCTCCATCTACAAAATAATATGCTCCTAGTAGGTTCAATCAATCTTTTCAAGGTTACTATTTCTCTTGAAATATTATTGGGCATGAGGTTGTTAATTTTAGAGTTAGGAAAAGAATGAATAATAACATGAGAAAAAGATCATGTATGTACCTCAAATAAATAATGTTGTTTTATTTCATGGATATTTCCTACAACAACTATATTCATAAGGCTGATGAGTGTAGATCTAAGGTGAAAATAAATAACTATGTTCTAGAGAACAATGTTGTGTGCTACAAGTGAAATAATATGGGGCATAAGGAAAACAATTGTAAAAAGGGTTTTTTGAAGCCATCTACTCAGTGCCAAGAAAAGGATGAATCCCATAGTCATCAAGGAAGTGAAAAGATCCAAAATGAAGACCATGATATGAAGGATAATTCTACCCTTGTGTACTTTGCACAAGATCCTAAGTATAACTAAGATAAAGCATTATCTTAATGGGAGATGTCACTTAAAAAATATTTTTTCCCCCTGAAAAGAAAAAGGTCCTGAAGGTTTTAGCATAGAGGCATATTTGAACCAGATTAGTTAGTGTGTATATTTGTTGTGCATAAATAAAATTTGGAGGTAGATGAAGTATAAAGGTTGGTAAAACTGTTATATTTGATGTTATCCCAATTTGGTGTACTGCATATAGAGATGAAATTTTCAAAAAGTTTCAAATTTTTTTCCAAGGCATTCACTATGCATCCTTTTTGGAAAAAAATAAAGTTTTTTGGTCTGCATCTCTCCACAAAAGTATATTCTATCTTGTGGTCCAAAATTCAAGATGACAATAATATGAAGAATTCATATCCAAGTTTTTAAGTCTTATACCTTCTAATATGGAAGATATCAGTGGCAGTGTTTCGATTTGGCTAAGCAAAGAAATATTGAAGGCTTGTTGGGATGTTTTGCATTCCTTTAGAAGAAATTTTTTGTCCATATAGATCTATGGACATATCCAATGCATGTTATCCTTATTTTTGAGATGATTTGGTGCACCACATAACAGTTTGTTACAATTCCTATCTTTATTACAAAATATTTGGTTCTTGAACAAATCCTTCACATAAGGGTTGTCCTACTTGTGGTATGTTTGATTGCTAGATTTCAAGCCAATGCTAAGAAAACTCATGAAAAAGTTGTGAAGAGGTTTTTTAGATACCTAAAGGGTACTCTAGATTATGGACTATGGTACAAAAATGATCAAAATTTCTCCCTAAGTGCCTATACTGGTGCTAATTGTGCAGGTTTTGTTGATGACCAAAGAAGTACAAGTGGAAGTGCATTTTGGGAGAAAAATTGGTATCTTTGTTCAGTAAAAAGTAGGACTCGGTGTCTTTGTCAACTACAGAAGCATAATACATTGTTGCAACATCTTGCTACACTCGGGTGCCTTGGATGAAGAAGACCTTAAAGGATATGAAAGTGAATTATGATGAACCTATTCCTATGTTGTGTGACAATACAAGTGCAATCAACATTTATAAGAATTCAGTAATGCATTCAAGGACTAAACATATCTGAATCCAGTACTACTTTATGAGAGAGAAAGTTGTAGAACATGAGGTCAAAATGAAATATGTGCTACAAAGGATCAAATTGCAAACATATTTACAAAGGAACTCTCAAAGGATATTTGTAAGTATCTATGATAGAAGCTAAGGTTATTTCCCCTCCTTATGTAAGGTTTAAACTAATGCTTAGTGAACTTTGTGTTAGACACACAATTCAAAGGTGGTCCCTAACTAAATAGTCCACTAAACCCTTGTAAAGACTCCATTTAATTATCAACCAAGTCTAACATAAGCTTGTGATGATATTGGTGATATATGTGCATTGAGAGATTCTATGTTTCCTATATCATCTAGTATAGGTAGTTATACACGTGGAAAAACATAAACTATGCAATAGAAAAAAGTATTAAATTTGGAACTATTGTTGTGAGTACTTACAGCTTAACACTATGACTAGTTAACTGTTAAAAATTGAACTTTGTAATTAACTAAACTTTGTATTTAACTAACAATGTTAACTTCACTTCTAATTAATTTTCTCACTCTAGAGGAAAATTCACTGAGACAAAGTGAAACACAAATCATAAAACAATATCTCATTCATGTATAGGAAATAAAGAATCTAATTAAGATAAATGCAATAATTAAAGCAACTAATGTAACAACAAAAATTAATGGTGGATAATAGTTACCTTGGGTGGCCCTTTCTCAAGCCACTATGTCCACAAAGTAAACTCAAATCTTAACTTCTTGAATCAATTGATCATAACAATAAACTAAAAACATCTTCATTGCATATAACTAGATTGCATAATCTGACAAGAATCTTCATAAATTTCTCATTCATGAATGCATAATAGGACATCAACAAAGTATTGTTTTTATATAATGAAAACTATATCAAAACATATCCTTGCACTATATCTACTCCTTGACCACTGATCCAACTATATAGGTTTGGGGGTGGTTTATTGGAATAAGGACTCAAAAAAGAAACTTAAATGCAAATTACCACTCTTCTATAAAATAGAGAGGGACTAAGTTTGTGTAACTAGAATAATAACTGAAAAGATGGAAGAAATCAACTAGGATTGAAACTCTATCTTTAATGTTATAGCAAAGACATGTATTGTGAAAACAATCACGTTGGATTCCTAACTGTTGTGAACTCCTTTTTCGATTGTCATATTCATGTGGTTTGGTGATTCACAATCATCCTCATCATGAATTCTTCCATTTAAGAAATTATCACATTCCTAGTGTTTTGGAATCTCCCTTGCACTTCTAACTAAAATCCTTTGGATGTGGGTTGAGCCTCCCAATTGTTGTGGGTTACAATTTTCTTACTTTAGCTTCTCGGCTACAAAGAGTTAGTTAATCCTACATATACACAATACTAATAACCATAAATTATGCATAGATTCATACTACATTTAATACACACTCACACATTTAACCATGCAATTACGAATATATCATAACCATATTTCCATACATCAAAGCTTGGCTCAAGCTGCATGAAAGATATAAAAATGATAGATAAGTTCTAGAATGTATATGAAATACGTAGTCTAAAATGTATAAAAGCATGAACTAAACAAGAGAAAACTAGCTATTACTTAGTCTCATAATTTGCCCCAACTAATATATTTTCTTATCCTTAAACAACAATTTAAAACTAGAGGTTTTATTGTAAGGTCATTTTCCTGAAGTCTACAACTATATCCACTCCTTTTCCCTATTTCATGTAGTAGCCCCTATAGCATGAAAGTATTTCCCATTTGATATTTCTAGCCTTTTCCTATTCTACATGTTGTTCCTCTATCCAATTTAGCATTGGATAAAGTAGCATGGGTAGATGAAAGGTAAGAGGTTCCCATTTAAGTCCACTTTCTTTGGAAATCTCTATGCACTTGCGGGACCTTTCAAGCATGGCTACAAAGTTATATAAGGAGTGAGGTTCCTTCTTTTGTAATTCAAGAGTTAATTATGTCCATCTTCCTTGTACATATTTAAAAGCATGATTGATGAGACTTATAACTAGTTTTTGCATCCTCACATAATCACTCTCTGATATTCATTATTCTTTTCCCACACCCTTATGTTTCATGATATATTTCCATTATTCTATGATTGTGTTGGGTTCTTTTGACTCCTTTCGGACTTGGAGAGCAATAGGTTTTTCTTTCTTAATATAATATTTCATTATTTCTCCTCTTTTTTTTTCATTCTTAATCTAATGCTCTAACCTTTAATTCTCCCACAAATATCAAGGGGTTCCATTCTATCTCATCGGGTAGAGCAAGATTATGTAAGTAAAATTCACATAGTTGTGCTTGCATATCTAGTGTGGAGTTAGAAAAAGTATTTAAAAACTCAAATTTTCTACTTAGACCAATTGGTAAGTTACTAATTAGATGGTTGAATTTAAAACACAAAAAAAAATCTTGTAAAAATAAATCATACACCCTAGCGGGTGGCCTACATTTGAGGATTTGCATAGCCTTGTCTAAAATTTCCTCAATCCTTACTATCATCTTCTTCAATTTAGTTTCCTTTTTTCCAATATCTTGTTGTGGTTTGAAATCATTTATTCCTTTTCCTTATCGTATTCTTCATTTTATTGAGATAATTCATTAATTATTTTCCACAACTTATTTCTTAGAGATGCAATAGTGGGACCGGTTGGAGTTCTAATCAAAGGAGGTCTTCCTTTAGCTACAAGTTCTGTATTCCTTGTTTCCACAAGAGAAAGCTTTGCAAGAACATCTAACTTGGACCCATGTTCAAATTTGTGCAATTTTTCCTCCAATTATTTTATTTTCATGTCCCTTTCATTATCCTTTGACTAATAACTTTATAAAAACTCCTTCAACTACTTTACTCTATCAAGTGCCTCCTACAATTCTTTCTTAACATTCCTTTCCTTAGTAAAAAAATATTCATCTTTCTCTAAGAACTGGTTATCATCACCCATGGCATAGTCACAACCCTCACTATCAGGCCTTTGTGGGGTTCTCTTTCTCATCTTTTTAGCAACAAAGGAATCCTTTGAATTAGATTTAGAGGTGCTTGTGACATACCATTATTGTTTGACCAATGTATGCACATTCTCAAGGAGATATTCTTTCAATTATGAATATGTTTCTACTATCACAACATTTTCCTTTTATTTCTTTGTAATTGATCCTCTCATAACACCTTTCTTCTTCAAGTAGTGTGATTTCCTAGGATGGGTGGATTTATTTTTCCCTCTTGTAGGTGCAAAAGAAGATTCGCCTTTCTTTTTCCTATTTTTTGGTGTTTTGACAGTAGGGGTTTATTGGGTAACTCTTGCTACAAGTTATTGAGAGGCTATGGGTTGTGAGTTTCAAAGTATTTTCTCCTCTAGATCTCCTCTTCAATGGGTAGGTGAAGCAACAGGGGGGCCAAAGGTAATTTCCCTTCCTAATACAATAGGTGATTCTGCATTTTTTGGAATAGTATGTTCCTCAAGAATGTTATTAATATTTCTACAATTTAGGAAACTCTCCCATGAAACATGTGGAAAATGAACTCTCAAAATTCTCTTTATCAACATGGTGATTAAGCAATAATTTGATAATGATGTATTATTCCTTTTTATTTTGTATTTAGAACTCATCCTTTTCAATTGATTGTAAAGAAAATTGGCACAGTGTCATGCCTATTATGGTGAAGATGGCTTAAAAGTTTAAAATAAACTATGTATAATAGGGACTACCTACCATCACATGTAATAAAATTATATATGAAGAAACAAGATCCCAAACCCATGGAAAGGATACTCTTTTAGCACCTTGGGGGGACTATTCCATGTTCTCTGAATTCATTCTTGGTAGCAACAACATCTGCCCTAACTGGAAACTCCTCTCCTTCTCGCAAAAAACTAGATACCTCAACAATGGTGGCCTTTGAAGCATGCACCTTTAAACCTCTTGCAGTCACCTCATCATTTTGTAAAGTATCAAAAAAATGTTGTGCCATAACTTTGTTGAGTTCTTTGAGTTATAAGAAGTAGTCCATCCAACTAGCATGTTGAAAAATAGGTAACACAATTCTATCTTCCAATAGATGATTATGTACAACTGGTTCTCTTTAGAATATATCACCACCCATGATGAAAATCTGGACAAAAATCTGCTAGATGTTTGTGCTTAATATTCTTTTTTTACCACTTTAAACACACCAATCCCTTTCTACCCCTGTGCTTGTGTTCTCCAAATGTAGTTGGTCTAACCCTTTTTCTTTCCTTCTGAGCTTGAATTGTAGCTTGAATTGTATAAGGAATGGGGAAAAAATAAATAAAAAAAGTTGCAGAAAGCTTTTGGGTTTTAAAAATTAGGAAAATAAAAATAAAAAGTACTTCCCCCCAACTAAAGGTATTAAGTGTCTGCACTTAATTGCATTGTTCTTGGTAGAGAGTGAAATGATGTAGTGTAAATATTAAAAATGATACAAAGCATGCAATATTTGATATTTAAACATGTAAAAAAATAATTATCATCAATGATAATTATGGAAAATTAATATGTGTACCTGTAGAAGTGTAGTGAACTAAAAATTAGCTTGTGTGAACTTGATTTGAACTACCTGTAATGAGATATGATGTGACAGTTCTTAATTGGAATGGGAAATGAATGATATAACTATTTGGCATGTGGTAAATGATGGTTTTGAAAGGTTGTAGGATGTACGAGGATGGGATGTGAAATGAACTACATAGTGCATGGATATCAAGAAAGGTGATATGAATGCTATGTGGAATGAGGTGGATTAGGCTACATATAATGAATTAATAGTTATGAGGTGGCATGTTCGAAGGAATAATGTGAATATGGATGGATATGCAATTAATTCAATTTAGATTTTGAAATATCTAGAAAACAAGTGCTATAGGTTCCTTTAATAATAGGTCTCATTATGAATTTTATCACCTACAAGTGTGAAGCTATAGGTCCCTACTACATCACAAACTACGCTTGAAATTTTTTGTTGATTTTTTTCAGTTGTGATGTGTGTGCTTGTGAAATTTTGTAGAAAATTATGCTCGAGTGACTTCAATAGGTGAGTTGTGTATCTCATCTATTGAGTCATGTGTAGAACTTGTAGTTTTTGTTGTTGAATCTTTGATGTTTGGTACAATTTCTTTGTTAGAGTTTCTTTCTAGTCCATACTTATGCATCAAGGAAAGAAGGAATTTATCCTTCTACACTAATTTTTTATAAAGTTTCAATCTATGGCCATTAACTAGTAGTGAGAATCTGACTACATCAATTTTATATAACTATATACCCCATTTGGGAATACTTATTGTATCTCATATGGGCCTAACCATATTGTTTGTAACTTTCCCTTATAGTCCTTGTACCTTGAATCATAGAGAAAATCCCAATCAACTACACTAAATTCCTTGGTTTTCATGAACTGATCATGCCATATGCTTCTTTGTTTTTGAACAAACTCAATGTGGTGCATAACTTCCATCCTTATTTCATCTAATTCATTTAAATTATGTAATCTCTCCTATTGTGTTGTTGTCAAGTCCATGCCTAGTTTTACTACTATCCTTAGTGCTTTGTACTTAAATTCAATAGAAAGAGCTACTTTCTTTCCATAGACTAGCTCATATGGTGTGAACCTTGTTGTTGTCTTCCAAGTTGTCTTATAGGCTCATACTGCCTCAAAAAATATAGCTTCCCAATCCTTCCTATGAATCTACACTTTGGTTAGAATTTTTTTAATTTCCCTATTTGTTACTTCCACCTACTCATTGGCTTGAGGGTGGTAGGGTGTGGAATTCCTATGTCTGATCTCATATTCTTGGACCGATTTGGTGATCAAATCTTATGTATACTAGATACCTTGATTTGTGAAAATTTCATGTAGTACTCCATACCTTGTAAATATATCTTCATATAGAAATTTTTCACATTTCCATCTCTTGCAAATTGTAAAGCTTTAACTTATACCCACTTTGTTAAATAATCTATATAGACTAATTATACTTGTTGTTTGATGTTGGTGATATGGGGCCAATAAATTCTAACCCCAATTTATCAAATGGTGCTATTTCTAACTATGGTTGCAAAGGAATCTCATCTATTTTAGTTGGCTTACCCATTCTCTAAAACCTATCATAGCTCCTTGTATATTTTACTACATTTGTATGAAGAGTTGTACATTCATAACTGATGGTGAGAATATTGAGTGTTTTACTCTTTGTTGCAAAGTTTCCCCCATAGAGTTCATCATAGTAGGCTTTAAGGATATCATAAACCTCATCTTCTCCAATGCATCTCCTCATAATGTTATCTGGGCATGTGTATAATAAATAGCCAACTATCCAAGAGTAGGGAAAACTCTTGTGAACCAATTGTCTCTTTTATCTAGGGGAAAAATGCGGTGGTGTCTATCATGCTACTAGATAGTTAGCAATACCATCAAACCAAGGCATGTGCAAAGATAGAGAAAATAAATGATCATCTAGAAAAGAATCATCAATAACAACTTATGTTGATTGAGTTTGTAGTTTGGGTAACAATTTTTCCACTACATTTTCTCTACCTAGCTTGTCCAATATGGTGATGTCAAATTATTGAAGTGATGAAAACCATATAACAAGTCTGCCTCCAACCACTAGTTTGTTCATTAGATGCCTTATTATTGTGTGATCATTGTGTATATTATACTAAATATCTTGTGATATAGTTTATGAGCTTGTTGATTGCATATATAACTTCCAACATCTCCTTTGTCATTGTGTAGTTGAGTTCTACTCAGAAATTCTTGCTAATGTAGTAGATAACATACTCTTTTTTTACCTTCCTTCTATCCAAGCACTACTCCTATTGCAAAATTATAAGCATATATATGCATGTGAAAAATTTAGGTCCAATTCGTCCCTCTCAAAACATGGGTTTTGGTCAAGGCTATTTTGAGTGCCTAAAAGGAGGTTTGACAAGTATTTGTCCATTCAAATTTTGCATCCTTGGATAGTAGAACATATAGTGGGGCTGCAAGTTTGATAAAATATTATATAAATCTTCTAGATAGTACCCAACATGTCCTAGAAAACTTCTAACA
>VDFB02269511.1:0-20233 GCA_007258455.2 Sequoia sempervirens
TTTTATTGCTCAAAATTCACCAAAAAAGAGCCTATGCTCTGATACCATGAAATGATAATTGATATTCGATATTCAATATTAAACAAGGAGAGGAATACTCCATTAATAATAGTTTACAAGGACGATATTTCTAAAAAGAAAGTCATGAACTAAAGTGAACAAAAAACAATAAACAAAAAGTTACTAAAAACTAACTGAAGCAAACTAAGTTAACTGAAAACTAACTAATGACCAACTAACAACTAAGATGACCATTATTTATTACAATAATATTTTAATATATAAATACATATAATAATATATGTATATATACATATATATTAATATATATACGAACTTGTATCCGTACCCCGTACCCAATGAAAAAAATGTCATATCAAAATACCCAAACCCCAAACCCATCACCATCCCATTCTAGGACCGACAACTTAGATTAAAACTATGTAAATACAAGAAAAGAGCATTAACAATACAAATTATGAGAATATACTAGTAATTTGATAGTAACCCGAAGAAATCTAAATTGGGGAAAATATCAAGAGGTGTTGTTCCTAATCAAGCCACTATCTCATGAGTTGTTACAATGGTTTCTTGCATAAAATAAGGCTTACAAGGACTTCAGATTTCTTCCCTACAACAACAATGCCCTTAACCATAGATTCTAGAATTCTTTGGTGCCTTGTAGCACTACTTCTTTGCCTTCTTATTTGAACCTTAGCTCCATAGTTTGATAATTTTGAGTAAACTCTCCCAACGAGTGTAGCCATTGCACTCCTAAAACCACATTGGTTTCTCCTATGCCCACCACATTGAAGTCATCTCACATCTTGCATTTGCCAACAGCAATCTCCAATTGTTAAATTCTCTAGGTACATGAAATGGTAAAACCGTCAACCACTATGACATTGCATCCATTGAGATTTTCTATTTGCAACCCTCTTCTAGCAACCAATCCTTCATCAATGAAATTGTGTGTTGTTTCACTATCAATTAAAGTTGTAACTTTGTGTCCTTGCAAAACTCCTTGTACTCTGAAAAGATGATATTTAAGCTATGTTCCATGGCGTTTCGGGGACGGGATGAGGGAATGGTAGGGGGGCACGTTTCCGAGATGTTTCCGAGGGGGCCATTTTTAGGGGATGGTAGGGGACGGCGACATACAAAATACATATATATATGATTTTTTCAAAATTTATTAATATATTAGAGAGAGAGAGAGAGAGAGAGAGATATGTCAATAAATTAATAATTGATAACAACAATATCAATATGTAAATAAGCGCAAGAGTAGTATAACAACATAATAAATGTCATTAAACTTATTATTGTAGCCAATGATCCGGGTATGTTTGTATTTCATTGGGAATCAAATAAATTAGATTTTGAAGGAAATGTCTGCTGCTGTAATCAAATCAGACTTATATCAGACCTGTAATGCAATGTATTCAGACTTGATATAGTGCAAATAAAATCAGATTTGAGGTTGAATGTTTCATATTTGTTGATCTTATGATAGTAGTTATCATTTCTATGTTTTATGCAAATGATTTGGCATTAAAATTCAATCAAACACAAGCATAAACATTCAGAAATTAGAACTCAGTCACTTTGCATGCCAAGTGTTTGACAAAATGTCAAACAGCCCAAACTCAAAAATCACCTTAGAAAGGAGGACGAAATATTTAAAAAATCAAAATTTTAAATGTTTTTTTAACTGAGGAAGTTCCCTGTCTGCCGGGGACAGCTAGCCGTCCCCGATACGACGAGGAACGTTTCCAATGTCTCCCATCCACACTGGGGACGTTTCCTACCGTTTCCTACTAGTTGGGCTGTTTCAGAGATGGCTGGGGGACGTACCCTTTGCGTCCCCTCGTCCCGAGGACGGCAAGGGACGGGGACAGTGGGTTTTGCGGCAGAGGACCCGTCCCCGTGTAACATAGTATTTAAGAGCACTCAATACTGTTACAGATGCACCCCCTGGATGTTTACCCTCCTCTTTTATCTCAAATTCAAGTCCACATTCTTCAATTTAGGCTTTGGCTCTTCCTCCTCTAAACCCTCATTAGGATTTACTTCTATGGAATGCACTTGACCTTTTCCCAAGCATCATTGTCCAAGTTCCCATGGTTTTCTACAAGTATAACATAATTTGTTTTGGCGAAGCTAATTTTTGGTCTCTTCATCAAAACTACTCTTTGATGGTAATGCCTTTTGTTGAGGAAACCCTTTTGGAAAAGGTTTCTTATTCTATCCTATAGGTGAAGTTTTCTAATAGAATTTATTCTTGGCCACTACAGTTTCTAATTCAAAGCTCTTTTAATAGCCTCCTAAAGGATCAATGGATCAAATGCCTTAATCAAATCCCTAAGAGGTTCAGTTAACCCTTCAATAAAAAGGACAATTAATCTTCAATCTCTAACATCAAGCACCATTATTAATAACTTTTGGAATTCCTCCACATATTTCTCCACTATTCCCTCTTTCTTTAATTGGGTGAACTCTCTAAAATGAACTTCAAGATCCTTTCTATCAAAGATTTCAATTAATCTTTCACAAAACTCATCATATGTGCCAATTAGACTATGGCCTTGCGTAACTAACCCATGGTACCACTATTCCTATGTCGTGCCTTCCAAATGTAAGTAGGTGAATTTGATGGCACATCCTTGGTCAATATGCTTTAGAAATTGGTATACGTCTAACTTCTGCACCCATGCACGAGTAGTGCACTTATCAAAACCACCAAATGTAGATAGTGTTGATTCCCTAAGACTTGTTGATGGTCATATTGTCTTGGTTGAGATCTAGGTTCAACTCTTGTTCTTTTCATAGTGTGGTAATAATGAGTCTTCACTTCTTAAATCTCTATATTTTGCATACATGGTATGAATATCATCTTGCATTGGGATTTGTGCGTCCCTTATAGGAATTTCTTCCTTTTGAATGAATGTAGGACAAAGAGGTCTATCTATACAAATCCAACCATGGTTCTCTATGTGTGACTTTTTTGTTTATTATGGTGACTATTATTGGCTTCAAAAGAACTTTCCTCACTATTTTGCTTATTGAGATTTATTGCATTATTTTGTGTTTTCTAATTGTTATGCATCATGTGTAACATCTGCCCCATCATATCTAACATAAGGTCAAACTTCCTATCAAATTTAACTTCAAGGTCTTCCGAAGCGCGCTCTCTCTCTCTCTCTCACACACACACTTTCCTCACTATTTTGCTTATTGAGATTTATTACATTATTTTGTGTTTTCTAATTGTTATGCATCATGTGTAACATCTGCCCCATCATATCTAACATAAGGTCAAACTTCCTATCAAATTTAACTTCAGGGTCTTCCAAAGCACTCTCTCTCTCTCTCTCTCACACACACACACACACATTCCTCACTATTTTGCTTATTGAGATTTATTGCATTATTTTGTGTTTTCTAATTGTTATGCATCATGTGTAACATCTGCCCCATCATATCTAACATAAGGTCAAACTTCCTATCAAATTTAACTTCAGCGTCTTTTGAAGCGCTCTCTCTCTCTCTCTCTCTCTCTCTCTCTCTCCATGTTTACTTCTTTTGCCTCAAATTCCAGGGGAGTTTCTGTTTCTTTATTCTTGGGAAATTTATATTGAGTTTTTCTAAGTTCCCTTAAATGATACTTGCTGGCTATATCACTTGATTGCATAGGAAGAAAATCTCATGGGCTACCAAGACCCAACTCTAATACCATTGTAATATCTTGTTAATTTTTTTTAATATATAATAAACCCTAGCTCACAATAATTAAATATAAATATGAAATTGATCCAAAAATTATAGTTTAATAGTTTATAATCTAATTCTTTTGCAACAGCTACTAATTTTATCTCTAAATCTGCAACAATCTACTTTTTAAGGAAATGTCTTTGAAACACCTCCAAATCTGCCTGATATCCACCTTAAAATGAGACAACCTATTGCTAGTTGAGGGAATATTTTAATTCAAACTGTAATGAATCTAATTTTGCACAATGGTGATTTCCATGTGAAATCACTCCAAGAAATTGTGGGTTTTCGTCCTCCAATTCCAAACCTAGAGGGATTTCATCCTCAAGTTAATTGAACCATAGCTCCATGCTCCATAAGGAGTAAAAATCAGATACTAAAAATGTTTCTCAATATGCTCCTTCTCCTTGCTTGGCCTTTCTTAAATACCTTTCTTCTCTAACAGTCACTATAGTCGGCCAAGAATTAAGTAAATATGTTATAGTCGACAATGTAATAAATAATTATGTTTTGTACTTGTGTAATTCCCTGACCAATTGTGAGTTGTTGGTTAGTAGTTACCAAGGGTTGGTAGCCTTAACCAACAATGATCTATTATTTATATGTACTTGTTGTTCATAGTCGGGGACAACATATTATGATATTCCTGTATTTATTGCATATTCAAGAGTTGGTAATAAAGCTATATCTTTCATGAACTGTTTCAAGTAATTTATATTGTGTTTTGCAATTCTGTTATTTGTGTTTACTCTATAAATCTGTCAAAGTAGAATAAGTGAGTAAACATTTGACACTGTTGCCAATACGAACTCTGGCAATACACAAAATATAGACAGGAATCATGGCATTCTAATGGGTCAGCTAGTTGAAGAACATGTACAAGCAAACGAAGAAAGAGAAGATGTGTTACAAACTTTGGCGATACACAAAATATAGACAGGAATCATGGCGTTCTAATGGGTCAGCTGGTTGAAGAACCTGTAGAAGCAAACAAAGAAAGAGAAGATGTGTTGACAGAAGACTTAGTAAACCTGTGGGACATCTCGCTAAAGGAACACATACGAAGGGAGGCTCTCAGGAGAGAGGTCCCTCAAGCAACCATCTAGGACAATTTGACTGTCAACCCAGAGGTTGATCATAAAGGCTCTGAGGCTAGCGTCCCACGGGTTTTACCCCCGTACCCGTCAGGGGAACATCACAGGGGCGAGGACACTTGGGGGCCGGTGACCATCCCAAAAGTTCCAGCACAGGGATGTCTCGAATAGACGAAAGCGTCCAGACATAAAGAGGACGTCGCCGTCGAGATGGATAGACGCCAGCGTACTGAAACCGTCAAAGGGACAATAACCGATCAATTCGCTTAAAAGGTTATTTCGGGTGTTTTCTTTTTTATGGACCATGGCAGCAGCCGCCAGCTTACCTGCTTCGTTTATTTCATTCTTCAAAAGTACGCTCCAGAACAAAGGTAGAAGGGAGGAGGTTTAAGGCTTCGAGCTAGCATTTAAGAGGAAAAAAGGAGAGCATTAAGGCAGCAACCAGCAAGAGAAGTGAAAGAGGAAAGTTATTCTTCCATTATCTTTCATTTTTTTCCATTTTTTTCTAAGTTAAAATGATAAAATGTATGATTTTTTGTTTTTTTTTTTAATTTTCAGTTTGCAAAAACCAAAACAAAACAAAATGAGCAGCAGTAGTGAAGATAGTGGGCATGTTGAGAGGGGGGAAGAAATCCAATCAGTTCATAGGGGGTAGCCTCAAACAAACCCATTTGATATCCCTTCTGAAGATTTGAAAAAATATGCAAAAGGCCCTTTTAATCCTAAAAAACCTCTTCTTCAACTAGTATCATGTATAGACCAAGGCAAAGGGAAAAACACTGGGGGGTAGTAGATTGTGGCAATGTCACATTTGCAAAGATAAATATTATGGTAGTTATACAAGAGTCTATTCTCATCTATTGGGTTTTGGAGGCCATGGGGTCAAGGGTTGTACAGTTATAAAAGATTTTGAGAGGATAGAGTGTTATAGATTGCACATGGAGGCTGGAGGAAGGCCTATGGATCAGCAAATGCAAACTCAATCCGCACATTCAACCTCACCTATGCCCTCTATGCTTGGTAGTCCTAGTGTTGGTAGTGGTAGTAGTGGTGCGGGTGATGTTCATATTTCCACAAGAGGGAAGACGAAGGCTGGTACTTCTAGTGAGCAGCAAAATACAGTTGCAAGTATGTTCAATGTGCACAAGCACGAGATGTGGTAGAGTCTTCCATTGCCAAATTTTTCTATGCCCATGCCATCCCATTCTATGTAGCACATTCTCCCTACTTCAAACAAATGTTTAAAGATGTGGCAGCTGTTGGTACCTCATTCGTTCCCCCTAGAGAAAATAAATTACGCACTACACTCCTTGACAAAGAATATTCTAAGGTGAGTGTGGTGATGGAGGACATGAGACAGTGTTGGATTAGAACAGGCTGCTCTATTATCATGGATGGGTGGACCGATATTAGACAACGGCCACTTATAAACATCATAGTCACATGTTCAGCTGGTTCATATTTCCTTAGAGCCGTTGATTGTTCTGGGAAGCGCAAGGATGCAAAATTCCAATTTAATATTTTGAAAGAGGCTGAGGAGGTTGGGGCAGTCAATGTTGTGCAGGTGGTTACTGATTCAGCACGTGTGTAGATTAGCAGGTTTGATGGTTGAGAGTTCTTACAAGCACATCTTTTGGACCCCTTGTTGTGTTCATGCGTTGAATAATGCATTGAAAGACATAGGGAAGATAGATTGTGTGCACCAGGTGGTTGTAGAGGCTAGAGACATTCAGATGCTTATTTGCAACCATCACACCCCACTTGCCCTCTTTAGGACATTTTCAAGGAAGGAATTTCTCAAGCCTGTAGCAACAAGGTATGCCAACTACTTTATTTTGCTAGAGAGGATGTTTGAGGTACAGGAGGCTCTACAGTTGATGATGGTTAATTCAGAGTGGAATAGATGGTCTATGGCAAGCACTGCAAAAGGGAGAAGCATCAAACAAAAAATTCTTGATGATAATTGGTGGTACAATGTGAAGTAAAAAATTGTTATTGATTGCTGATTTTATAAAAAAAATATATGATTTTATTATTTTTTGATTTTCTAAGTTCTAACTTGTCTTTTTTCAAAGTTTTGTTTGCAGATATATTTGTTCCATCATTTCACCAATTGTGGATGTCATTAGATATGCTGATACAGACTCTCCAAGTCTTGGAGATATTTATGAAACTTTTGACTCCATGCTTGGAAAAATGAAGAAAGCAATTTCTGATAGGGATCCTAATTCGGGATTATATGAGCAAAAAATTAGGCCCATTGTGACACGGTGGTGGAACACTATGAACACCCTGCTTCATATGGTAGCCTTTGCTCTTAATCCCAAATGGTATGTACCTAGACCTGATAGGATGCCTCCTTGTGATGACGATGAGGTGAAAGAAGGGTTTATGAGGGCCCTTGCAAAAATATATTCAATTGAGGAGGCCAATCTAGTTCGTACACAGTTCACTAACTTTGTTAATCTACGTGGTCCAACATTCGACAAACCAGACGCCAAGGTAGATAGAACTACAGTAGCTCAAAGGGATCCTATTGGATGGTGGTCATGGCATGGGAAGGATGCACCACAATTGAGGACGCTTGCTATTCGCCTCCTTTCACAGGTAATACATTAGATTAACATAATTTGATTTAGATTAGTGTTGAAGTTTGAACATTTATATAATCATAATTTAAATTGAATGTCCTAATTAGTAAATTACTAATTTAGTTTTTGTCTCCTCTCACAGGTTGCTAGTTCCTCTGCTGCAAAGAGGAATTGGTCAACATACGGCTTTATTCACTCTATCAAGAGGAATAGGCTGACCTCTAGACGGGCAGAAAAATTAGTGGCTGTGCATAGTGCTTTGCGACTCTAGGATCGTCAGACTCCTGAATATAGACAGACTCTAGCATTACGGTGGGATGTTGATCCAGAGGATGTCGCACAAATTGATGAGGAGGAGGAGAGATAGGAGGGATTGGTTGGAGTTTCGTTAGATGAGCCAGCCCCTCACAGTGATAGTGACTCAAATCTCAGTCTGATTTTGATGCAATGTTGGCAGATGCCGAGTAGCGGCAGCCATCATACTTTCTATTACTAATTTACTATGTTTTGGACACTTGTGACTTTGTCATTTTGACATTCGTAGTACAAACTTGTAGCCTTTTGGGCATTTTATTATTTTATATCATATGCATATTGACTATTTGACATGAATTATGGTCCATGGAAGCAATTAGGTAGCTGTAGTATTAATTTGTTCGATAATTCGATTCTATGATGCATATGTCAATATGATTGGTGATTACATTTGCAACTTTAGTTATGATTATCACTACTCATATGAATATTTGAAATTTCCCTATATTTTTAAAAACTCTCTCTCTCTCTCTCTCTCTCTCTATATATATATATATATATATATATATATATATACTATATAGCCGTCCCCCCATCCCCTAAAATCCCCTCAAAAAATTGCCGTCCTCGAAACTCGTCCTGCCGTCCCCCCGTACCGGAAACTTGGTGGAACATAGGTTGATTGTCTTCTCGACAAACTACTAAGATTGATAGCACGTCACTACATCATACTCCAAGATCTTCACGCTAAGAAAGACAAAGAAAAAGAAAACAAATACTCCAACGATACGAAGAACGAAGCAAAAGAGAGGAAGAAAAGCGTGACATTGACTAACGACGTACATCAAGGAATTAATACCCTTAACTTTAAATGAAAATAAGACATTAATAAAAAGTGGTCAAGAATCAATCGACTAGAAGATAAGACGATCACTAAGAATAAAAGAGCAAAGGGAATGACAATGGAGATTGAGGGGTGAAGTTGAAGAAGGCAAAGGGTTCCTAAAGGAAAGCCCAAGCCCACTTAGGAGCAAAAGCCGAAGTGTCAGCAGAAGTCGTAGTTAGGAGAGACAGAGAACTGTCAGGACAAGAGAACGTACTAGGGGAGGCTGGATTGAAATAGCCAAACACTTACCACTTCCCGACGGCAAAACACACACTGATCTCGCCAACCAAGTTATAGAACCATTTGTACCATCAACATCGGATGAAGGGGAAAGCGAAGAAGAAAACATTCCCAAAGAACCATAAGACCATCTCCAGTAGATGAAGAAGCACTATTGTGTGACAAAGAAGGTTCACCTTCGGACGAAAGGGAAGGCAAGGAGGGAACCACCAACCCAACTGACCAAGAACAATCAGTACCAATAAAACCAACCAAAGGAGAAGGCCAGAGAGAACCTATTGATGACGATCTAATAGAGAACATACACCAGATTGAAAACTGGACATTGATGAGAGAAGTGAACATTGGAAGATTGAAGCCAAAAACACCAAGATAGAGGGAGCATCGAAGGGACCTCGAAGGCAGCTCAAGGGTGACGAACGCTAACGAAGGACGAGTAGAGGATTGCAGTGTGTCCGAGAGTGCAAGGAACGCACTAGAATGTACAAATCAAAATTCGTCAAACAGGTTACCGTCATGGAAGGTGAAATAGAGTGGTAAGATGGTGACTCCTCCAGCAAGTCCAAACATGGAGTGGCAAAAATTACCAAAGTTCATTGAGAACGGGTCAGAGGACCCAGTCAGACATTGCAAAACTTGTGAAACAATTTGGGCAGCAAATGGTCAGGACAATAGGGCATATTGGCTAAGAGCATTTCTAGCAACTCTTAGAGGTATAGCCATTGATTGGTACACCGAACTGGAAGCAACTCACAAGAACACATGGGAAACACTGAAGAAAGCGTTCAAGGAAGAATTTAAACTCCTCAGAGACAACAACCAAATCGTAGCAGAAATATACAATACCAAACAAGGGAAGCATGAAAATGTACGAGCCTACAGTTGTAGACTCAAAGAACTACTAGTCAAGTTGGAAATCAAAGTGACAAACAAACTGTAGAAGCGTTGGTTCATTGAAGGACTAATTCCCTTGTTGCGCAAGAAAATGTAGTACCTCCGTCTTCATACATTGATTCCTACAATTAGGCGATGGACATTGAAAGTGAAAACAAAACATCCTCCCGAGGGAAGAAAAAGACAAACAATGACAAGAGTATGGAGGAAATTAGCGATGAAGAATCTAAGATAGTACAAGCCTTAAGGAAGGACATGATGCGCATGATGAAAGAACTGAAGGCCAACAAAGAAAACTCAAAAGAAATCAAAGACCTATGGTGCACCAACTGTAAAGTAGGTCACACTAAAACTAATTGCTCGAAAAAATCATTATGCGGCATCTGTCAGGTAATGGGACATTCCATCAAGGAATGCCTATACAATTTAAAACAAGCACACAAGTGCTCTTCACCCAAAGGGAACAATCAACCCCTTTGACCACACCTAAACCACAAAATAATAACAATAATGCATTTGCTAGTGAATATCACAACAAAAGAGGAAATAACAATTGATACAATAACAGTGGGCTGAGAAGCTAAATCCAGTACGACTCTAAAGGAAGACCCATGATCCAATGCCGAAAATGTAGCGAATGGGGTCACTTTGCTAGAGAGTGCCAAAGTAACCAAAATAAAGGAGGAATGTTATGCAAATGGTGTGGATTGGGTGACCACAAAGACATCGACTACCTGAAATAGAAAGGTATCAACATGTTGGAAGTGGAGGACGAGGAAGTTCTAGAAATTACCAGAGCACAAGTGAAGAAGGAAGTTTATCTAGATCCTCGTACTGAGAAGGAAAGACTTCGAGAGGCCAAAGCGAAAGTAGAATAGGTGATGGCCAAAGAAAGGAGAACCTCCAATGAAGCAGCACGTACATCATTATGATCAAAGTAAAAAAAAAACATCATACAACAAATGCTACAGACAATAGTACCTATCAAGGTGACAAACCTCCTACAGACAATCCCACAACTGAGAGTGGCAATTATGAACAAGGTGACAACCAAACTCGACAAGAAGGTCCAGGCAAGGACAAGGCAGTAGAGCCACCACCAGAAGGTGAACAAGTAGTTGACCCAATGTTGTTCACAGTGAACATCAGGAGGAAGCCGACCATCATACAAATCGAAATCAAGGGAAGGAAACTCACAAACACCATCATTGATGGAGGTTTGAGCGTGAACATACTATCAAAGAAGACAAGGAATTGCCTCGACAAACCAACTCTCTAGCCACCAACATTTCACTTAGTAGGCACCAACCAACATGGTATCAAACCACTGGGTACACTGATGGCGCAAAAGGTGACAATCGGCGCACAACAATTTCTGTTGAAATTTGTCATCTCATTACAGAGGAAGCGTACAACGCACTACTTGGGAGAGGTTAGCTAGTAGTAGCCAAAGCGGACCACAATTGGAAACGAAACACCCTTTCCACTGAGAGTAATGGGAGGAAGTCCGCCATCAACCTAAAGAATCAAGCAGTGAGCAAAGAACTGGCATCCTTCGAGTTAGAATCCCAAGGAGGAGAATCAAAGGTAGATGAAGAAAGAAAATTCATCGAAGTTAATGACAAGGGGGTACTTGATCTCAAGAATCTCACTGAGGACGAAATAAGTTCTCTCAAGGGTCTATTCCATTGACAAATGGAAGACTATGAGGTGTTTTATACTAAGTGCAACATGCTACAAATCAAAGAGATCGAGGAAGAAGACAAAGCTACAACTAACTAAACATTTCCTTTTGAGTACGAGGAATAGGAGGGAGTAGCAAAGTTGGATGACATGCTAGCCCACAATTTTAAACAGGACAAAATAATCAAGTACGAGGAGCCAAAGACGAAGGTGAACCTAGGAGAGAAAGACAACCCAAGAATGATAATGGTTGGCTATGATTGGGACCCAATGCTGAAAGCAATAGCATTCAAAATATTTATGGAATATAAAGATGCTTTTGCCTGGACGTACAAAGATCTTAAAGGTACACAGCCAGAATTATGCATGCACATAATTCCTCTGGTGCCAGGAGCACAACTAGTAAGGAAAAGACCCTATAGGATGAATACAAACTATGCTACCAAATTACAAGAAGAAATAGAAAAGATGTTAGAAGCAAGCATAATCTTTAAAGTGAAAACAAGCAAATGGGTCTCTTTGATAGTAATCTCTTTGAAGGAGTCAGAACAAATCCAAACATGTGTGGACTTCAGAAGCTTGAATGTGATGACTATCAAGGATCCATTTCCAATCTCGTTCACTTACACAATTCTCGAAGAAGTTGCTGGTCACAAGATGTACTCATTCATGGATTCTCAAGGTAGAATTAGATAAGTATCGATGAAGAAGACAAGTTGAAGATAAAATTTGTAGTCGAGGATTGGGTATATGCGTACATTTAGATGTTGCTTGGCCTATGCAACGCTCCGACAACTTTCCAAATAATCATCTTACATATCTTTGACAAAATTTCAATCAGGAATTTTAAAGCATTTTTGGACGATTGGTCAATCTACAACGATTAGGAGATCCACCTGAGAGTGCTCTGAGAATGTATGGAACAATGCAGAGCAACACGACTAAAATTAAATCTGAAAAAGTGTCAATTCATGGTACCGTAGGGTAAATTGTTGGGCCACATCGTCTATAAAGTAAGGACTCAAGACGAACCCTAACAAAATAAGGGTAATCCTACAAATGGAAGCCTTGCAAAATATCACAAGAGTAAAGTCATTCCTTGGACATGTCGGCTATTATAGGCAATTCATTAAAAATTTTGCTCGGATATCTTACCCATTGGACATACTAACAAGGAAAGGCCAACCATTCATATGGGCTGATGATCAGGAAAAGGAATTCAAAGAGTTGATGCTACGGTTAATAAGCTGGTCAATCCTTGTGTACCCAAACTGGAGTAAGGAGTTCCACGTACATGTGGATGCATCTAACTATGCAATTGGAGCATCATTGGCTCAAGTAGGGACCCAAGGGTTGGACCATCCGATATTTTCACCAGCTAGTTGCTATCAAAAGCAAAATATAATTATAGTACGACAAAATGAGAAGCACTAGGGATGGTGTACTCGGTCTAGAAGTTCAGACACTATCTGTTGGCAACACCATTCACCTTTTATGTGGATCATCAGGCTCTAATGTACTTGGTGAACAAACCCATCATCCAAGGATGGGTAAGTGGGTGGCTCTTGCTGCTCCAAGAATTTACATTTACCATAATTGTTTGATCAAGGAAGAGCCATGTCATTGTCAACCAGTTGTCGAGAATTCAATCTGCACTTGAGGGAGTGAACGAAGATTTCCTTGATGCTCATTTGTTCTAGATCGTAGCACTACTGCCATGGTTTGAGAACATCAGAGATTATCTATCCACATCCACCTTTCCAAAGGAGATGCTACTAGGACAAAGACAAAAGCTAGCACTAAAGAGTAAAACATTTCAGCTTATCAATGGTCTATTATATAAAATGGGGCCTGACCATGCGTTGAGATGATGCATTATGCAGGTAGTAATTCCAAGAGTACTCAAGGAAGCACATGAAGGTCTTGTTGGAGGGCACATGGGACTGGATGCCATAACTCAAAAAGTCCTCTTGGCGGGGTTGTGGTGGCCAACTGTACATATAGATGCTCGAAAGTGGGTAGTAGGATGTGGTACATGCCAAAGGGTTGACAAACATCTCAAGAGAGATTACATGCCTCTGTTCTCCTCACAATTGCAAGAGCTCTTTGAAAGGTGAGGATTGGATTTCATCGGACCGCTCAAAGTCAACCAATTATATCAATGTCGATACATTGTGGTAGCCACGAAATACTTGACAAAATGGGCAAAGGCCAGAGCACTCCTAGATAACATGGCAATCAACACAACAAGATTTATATATGAGCAGATTGTCATACGGTAGGAAATATCCATACAGATCACAAGTGACCGTGGCAGGCACTTTGTCAACCACATCATTTGGCTCATGATGACGAAGTTTCGAATCTTCCACAGCCTATTGAATCCGTATTACCCAAGGGCGAATGGACAAGCAGAGTCAACCAACAAGGTGATGGTGTCCGTCATCCACAAATCATGTGGAGTCAAAGTAGACTGGGAAGAAAAGTTGAATGATGTACTATGGGCATACTGTACGACATATAAGGTGATGATGGGGCACACACCATTCTAGTTAATGTATGGTCAAGAAGCAATAGTGCCAGCTAAATATATGGTACCAAGTCTAATGATAGTGGTAGAGAACAAACTTGGTGACAAAAAGAGTTTGAAGGAATAGTTATTCCAACTCAAACTAGACGAGCAAATATTATTGGCACAATGGGCCATGAAGGTGATGCAAAAAAGGAGGAAGTACTAGCATGACAAGCACCTTTGTTGAATGAAATTCCAACCTGGCTAGTTAGTTTTAAAATATAACAACCGCAACAAAATCAAGCCTAGTAAATTCAAGGTAAGGTGGCTCGAACCCTTTAAAATCCAAGAAGTTGGCGAGAATGGAGCAATTCAACTTGAAAATTTAGAAAAGACCCTGCTACAAGACTCCATCAATGGATCAAAGCTGAAACCGTACTAGGAAAGAAAGGAAGCACCAATTGGAATTAAAATGTTGGGCTACGCAACAAAAGAGGACTAGACAATAAGCAAAAACGAAGCCATGGAAGAGGACTAGGTAATAACTGAGAACCAATTTGCAATAGAAGAAGATTGGACAGTGGGAGGAGACCAGAAAATCGTGGAGAGACTGGTCAAGAAACCAATAGAAGGAATTGCAATACCAAGAATCCACATACATTTGACAAATGCTTTGTTTGGAACACCTGCATTGTGGAGGAGAGTTTGGGGCCACTAGAAATTATATGCACTGTACGAAGAAGAAAGAAGAGAATACATGGCCTACAAGCTCAACAAAGAAGCCGAGC
Source organism: Sequoia sempervirens (assembly GCA_007258455.2). Classification (NCBI taxonomy): domain Eukaryota; kingdom Viridiplantae; phylum Streptophyta; class Pinopsida; order Cupressales; family Cupressaceae; genus Sequoia; species Sequoia sempervirens. The sequence goes on from VDFB02269511.1 coordinate 14,718, forward strand.
ATGAAAGAAAAAATAAGAGGTCGAATATGAAGCTGACCTAGATGAATATCTAGAGGAAGGAACTTGCCTTAGGGCCATAATAATGACGAAGGATATGTTCATTGCCGAGTGATCGGGAAAAAATGAAGAAATGATTAGATATGCCATCGAACATGAGCCTCCTCCACTTTCGACCTCGAATGGATTGTGGCGAGTAATACGCAATCCAACGGGTCCATTGATGGTCAAAGGAGAGAATGTCAAATGGTATCAATAGTACGAAGGGTGATATGTTGACAACAACTACAAAGGTATTGGAGCCCCTGCTCTCGTAGACAAAATTTTTGATTTAGAGTATTTGGGGACATATGAAAACAATTGTTATAAAAGACCCCCTTTTACTTGTATGTGGCAATATGCGTCAAAGGTGAAAGTAAGAAGGCCCGAGGAAATAAATGGCCAGAAAAGAAAATTAAATGACGAAGAAGATGAAAAGAATAAAAAGCAAAAAAGAGTGGAGTTGAAAAATTATAAAATTTAATGATAGAAAATGTAAAGTCAGCCAATGGAAAAAATTTAAAGAAAGGAGGTATTAAAATATTAAGGCTGAAAAATAGTAAAATATTAAAATCGAAAATATGAAAAAATTAAAAGATAAAAATATTAAAATATTTCCAATGACAAGTATTAAAAAATTAAAAAGGGGAGAAATTAAAGTACCAAAATTAATTAAAATATTGCCAATAAAGAATTATAAGGTTCGGGAAGTGCTAGAAGTTCATTGCCAAATAGTGGTTGCAAATATGGCTGCCAGCAGCAGTAAGGGAAAGAGGACAACACCTTTCAGACCTTGCATTGCATCAAGGAAAGCAGCCAAAGGAAAAGACAACATTGTCATAGCTGATATAATCACCTGGGAGAGCCTCAATGATAGTGAGTGTTGAACATGGTGGCAAGGAACATAGGAGGAACACATATTGAAAGTAGAACTTCGACACGCACAGGTAGACAAGGCCACCCCTGCCCAACTTCCATTTTTCAACTCACGAGACTTCAAGCCCTACCTACAACAAATGATAGTGCACTACAACCGACACTCTCACAAGTCAATTATTGATTATAGAAGTTGCCAAGTGACGATATATTTCACACCTGCGGAATTTACCATAGTGTTTGGAAAAATGTAATGCTAGCAGAAGGAGTCACTCTTGCAGAGAGTGTGTTGCTCAAACCTTACCCAGTAGGAGGACAACATTTGGAGTGCGGGTAATAGAGGTCTTAGAAAAACCTTCCTTGCCACTCCTGAATGGAAGTGTATTCTAGTTTGATCAAGTGCCAAATAACTGGAGCCAACAAAGCATCGAATATTGTTGTATGGATAATTGGGCTTATGGTTGAGGTGAGCATAGGAAGGGTTTATAATTGGGCGAGTGTACTATCGGGGAGGATATGAGAGCTCTTGTGCTTGAAGCACAAGGTGTTCTATATGACACAGCATGCCATCGAACTTCCACTCGATGCTATCTACAAACATGTACCCTCAGATAAGTGGGGAATGCTCCAGCCAGTAGGTCAATTGGATGCTTCTTGGCCAATTGTATTCTATTGGGTGAACTTAGGAGTACAAGTAGCTAGGGAGGAGGCACCTCAACCAACAATACCACATGCGAAGAATAGGAAACAGAGAGATACTTTGCCGACTGGGGACAACTACGAGGTGATAGAACTATCTTCATCCACATAGAGGAGTATAGAGGAGGTCTCACTAGCAGGCAAGGCATACTCTTAGGAGGATATTGAGGAGGCCATCTCGGTGCAACCGGCCATGGCTCCAATACTTGTAGTTGCATTACTAGCTGTAGCTCCATCACCAGCACCACCACCACCAGTAGCAGTGCCATCATCGACCATAGTTCCTCCACCAACTGTACCAAAAGACAACGATGGCTGACAACGACACCATGATCGATGACTAGCTTGGCATGATGGGGGTACCAGCAAATGCCCCTCCACCAAATTCACCAAGGCTATTGATCGAGGGTTTAGAGTCACAGGAGTTGGCAGTTGATACTTAGCTCTCACAGCCGATTCAGCCAACCATGAAAGTTGTTATAGGACTTTTCCCATTAGAAAAAGAAAAAAAGAAATAGAATAAAAGTAAATAAGTAGAAATAAATACAAGAACTAATGCAATAGTTCCTAGAAAGAAAATATATAATAAAATATGCATTAGAAGTTTCCACAGGATGCTAGTATTATTTATAAAAAGGGAGATGTGTCCCGATTGGAACCACCTTTGTTGTATAAAACATGAAAACTAAATTGTAGGGAAAAAATAAAAAAAAAAGAGAAATCAAGAGTGTTCGTGACAGGGTGGAATATTTGGGGTTTCTGGGAGTTAACTTGGTACAGCTGAGTAGACCCGAAAAGAAGGAGTTTCTAAAGGTTAGCCAGTGAGTGGGAGGGAGAGGGGCCTCCCTCTGGTGGGTGGTGTCCAGCTTTGGGAGGTCACAAGTCATTGCACTCAGGGAGCCAGTCCTACTTGAGGAGCCTTAGTTTTTGCTTACAGTGACATTGTTCCGGTGGAACCAGCACTCGTGTAGAGCAGCCAAGTCTGCTTTCCTCCCAGACTACTCACAGACGGAAGAGGCTGAACCAAGGACCATTCCAGCAATAGTTGGGATTACTTCTGCACATTTCAAAGATAAGTATTAATTTCTGGTGAATTATCTGAGCAATAAAGTTGTTTTAAATCCTTTAAATCCTTTTTTGAATTAATAATTTATTTACAACATGATTGAATGTATTTGGATGAAATTGTTGATCAATTTATTATATGCATTTAATTTCAAAGTCTTTACTTGAGCTTTATTTATTATATTAAAATTTGTGGATAAAAGTTTTAGAATTAATCTATGGAAACAATTGAAATCATTGCATTTTAAATTTCGGAATTTAGTTTCGTTTCATTTGGTATCAGAGCCTTTCCGGTCATCAATTAATTTCGTTGCATTTATTTTTGAAAATATATATACATATATATAAAACAAAAGATTAAAAATAATAATAATATTAAATAGATAGATTAGATTTTATAATAGTTGAAATTGATTCTTATATTTTTTTTTATCAATTATTTATTATGTTCAAAAGTTAAATAAATAGATAAACTAGATTTTATAATAGTTTAAATTTATTCTTGATTTATTTATCAATTATGCATTATGTTTAAAAGGTTAAAATATCTAGGTTAAAAAATATAAGGATATTTACTCTTTTTAAATTAAAATTTTAATAATAAAATTACTCATTTATTTTTAACCTTTCAATTTCTTTATTCACAATTTGTTTCATCATCTAAAATTACTCATTTACTTTTTACTTTTCAATTTCTTTATTCACAATTTGTTTCATGGAATGATTTTTTAAATTCAAGTTAGTTATAAATTTTCACGGGAAATTAATTTAAAAAGAAAATTAAATTAAATTTCACTCAAACCTATTTTATTTTACTTTTATTTGGAGTAACTTATGGTTTTTAAATTTACATTTATAACTTATGGGTTTTGAATTTACATCAAACTTCAAATTGGATATTTAATTATTTTTGTTTTCTTCTTCACCCAGTAAATAGTAAATTCATAACTAAATCTTATCATTGCATTTTTGCTACTAGATTTAATAAACTGTTTATTTTGGAATTGAGAAAAATAGAAACCTTCCATACTAATTTTCCATGGTAGATCTCCAAATAATTAGAAACTATTTATTTGTTTATTTATTTTTCTTAATGATTTAACCTTCTAATTACCATTCATAAATTTTGGGAGAGTTAGTTTGTAATTAAATATTCACTTCCTAGAAAGACAAAACTAATTTTTTGTTTTTTACAACCGAGTTACAGCCAACACAAATTTCCTCCATCTTCACGATAGGGATTAAATACAAATAATTACTTCATATAAAGAAAATTATAGTAGACTAATAGACTAAAATTGGAATTACATTGTATGGGACTTTTGCGCTAAATTTTTACATATTATATTGGCAGCAAATTTAACCCTCTAAATTGATTCACATTTTGAAACCTTAGTTTCACCCTTTTATCTTTTGAGTTTTCTTTTGCAAGTTTAAAAAAAAAGAAAAGAAAAGAAGAAGTGACACCTATATTTTATCACTTAAGTCTAATATAGTTTACATTGTGGGCCCATAACCCATAGGTCCTTAGATTCATGTTTTAAATTTAGAGAAACAATATTATGTTTAGAATAAATTGTTGAGAATAACATATTTATAGGATATAAAATCATAGGTGAGTTTTTCTCTACATCTTGAACCTTGAAAATATTTTGTTGTTTAAATACATTGGTTGGAATGGAATAATGTTTTATGATTAAACATGGAAACATGTTGAAGTTTTATAGGGGGAGAGATAACCCTAATTTATTTTTATTGAATAGATATTTGTTCCTAAATTAAAATAAAATAAAAATAGAGTAATGAAGAATATTTAAGAAAACTCTTTTAAAAGAGAGATTCATGATTATAAGAGACAACCTTTGTAAAAAGGGATAATTACTAAGCCACTTTATTATGCTAGGGAACACTATGTATGTTAGACATATTTCTTGGCCTCAAATAAACCATGATATATGGTTTGGGTGATTGCTTATGATTGGTTTCAGATATGCAATAAAATACTATATAGGGCATAAATAAAACAAAGATAGAGATTGTCAAACTAGCATGTGATTTTTTCATATATAGGGGTATAATTTATATATTTTATAGGAGAAATTTATGAATAAATGTGCATAAAAATCTTAACAAGTTAGAATTCATTTATAGAGATCTCAAGCCTAATCATATTTTGGTAGATAATAGTATCCTAGTCATATTGACAAATATTGGATTGCTTTGTGGATAAAACATGAGAAGTGTGACAAAAGGATTTTGTATGATTTATTGGGATCACTAATATAGAGATTTATTGTGATGAACCTCCTTACATGAAGGAAAACATAACAGAAGAAATTATTGAATGAATTTTGTTGCTTTCTTTAAACAACATTGCCTCTATTCATTATTTGGAGGTCCCAATGGCCTTGTCGAGTCTCATATCATAGGACATGAGTCTATGCAAATCATCACTATTCTAGTCAAATTATCATTTTTAACCAATATTTTCCCTTGTGTTAACAGTGAAGGAAATATTAGACCTAATGTTTTTCTATGAAATTACTCAATGTATGATTGTTAAGATACCTAGAAAGATTGCCATGCTTTATTTTATTGTACCTTGTTATTGGACTTGATCAACCCAATAACTTTGTGCATATATTGAAAGATATGAACTCTTTTTAGGGATACTTTTTTGTTTTCATTCAATTATACTTGACATATATGAAAAGACGATACTCATGTAGTCTGGAATACATGATTATCATCTTAGAATATATTTGAAGTATATCAATTATATAGTTCATCAATGAGTGACTACATAGTATGGGATATGTATGTCGTTTCACTAGATATAT